>PVIY010020906.1:0-43276 GCA_004026745.1 Myrmecophaga tridactyla
TTGCTTTCTTTTTAAGGTGATTGAGATTTGTACCCATTTACATCTGAAGGGAAGGAGACCAAAGCTTGGGAGAAGCTAAAAATACAGGAGAGAGAGGGAAAAGGGGGATAAGTTTGGATAAGTTAGATAAGTTTGCCAACTGCCCAAACCAAGCAGTCTAACTCTTTACTGTTCCATATGATAAAAGCAAACCAAAACAAAAAGAAATACATAGATTCCATTTTTAAAATATATACAAGTATATGCAGTCTGTGGTAAAATATAAGCTATAATGTAGATTTTTATCAATATACTTTCCCTACCAGGCACTTTTTTTTGGTATATAGATTTAATTAAAGTGTATCTGGTATTTCTGTCAAAACCTCTGATAAACCAGGGAATGCTTGATGGAGCAAAGTCCCTGAATCTCAGAGAATCAACCGGTTACCATTTGCTGAGATGAGGCCTGCAAGGAAGGACCTTGTTTCTAGAGAGCTTCATAGGAGACTTAATGTGGAGCAAAGTAGCAAGAACATAAGCCCACAGTTCACTTCATCTCCTCAGTTTTGCATTGCTCTGCCACTACACATATCTCATTCTCAAGCCCCACTGTTGCATGAGGGACAGGACAGCACTGTTCCAACCTGAACTCATCTTGCACTTTAACTCTGAGAGTTACCAGCTGGGCTTAGAGTTAACCCCAATGGGGACGCCACAGACAGTACCAAGGGAACTAAAAGGAGAGAGTGGAAGAAATAGGGAAGTTGGAAAGGTAAGGGAGTGTGCTGGTTTGAGATGATGTATGCACCCTAGAAAAGCCATGTTTTTATCCTAATCCTATTTTGTAAAAGCAGCCGTTTCCTCTAATCCCTATTCAATGCTGTATGTTTGAAACTGAAATTAGATCATCTCCCTGGAGATGTGATTTAATCAAGAGTGGTTGTTAAACTGGATTAGGTGACGACATGTCTCCACCTATTTGGGTGGGTATTGATTAGTTTCTGAAGTCCTATAAAAGAGCAAACATTCTGGAGAATGAAGGAGATTCAGAGAGAGCAGAGCAGAACCACATAGCCACAAGAAGCAGAGTCCACCAGCCAGCGTCCTTTGGAGATGAAGAAAGAAAATGCCTCCTGGGTTGCTTCATGAAACAGGAAGCCAGGAGAAGAAGCTAGCAGATAATGCCATGTTCACCATGTGCCCTTCCAGATGAGACGAGGAACCCTGACCATGTTCACCATGTGCCTTCCCAAATGAGAGAGAATCTCTGACTGTGTTCAATCGGCCTTCTTGAATCAAGGTATCTTTCCCTGGATGCCTTAGATTGGACATTTCTATAGACTTGTTTTAATTGGGACATGTTCTCGCCCTTAGAACTATAAACTAGCAACTTATTAAATTCCCCTTTTTAAAAGCCATTCTGTTTCTGGTATATTGCATTCTGGCAGCTAACAAACTAGAACAGGGAGAAAGAGAAGGAAATTCAGAGATGCCTGTGAGAGCAAGAGTGAAAGTAGCACTCATGAATACTCGATGGCATCAAACATTCCATTACCCATTGTAGATTTTGGTCATGGAGTATGGAATGAGAAGAAAAGAGGAGGAAAGGGAGGGAGAGGAGAATGCTGCAGAGGAGAAAGAACAAGAGGAAAAAGAGAGAGAAGGGAGAGAAGGGAGGAGGAGGGAAGAGGAGGAGAAGGCAAAGAAGGCCATTGCAACAATGCTTTGTAACTTGCTAAATTCTCCACATATCCCCACATCAACAGCCCACATTCCCAGTTAAATGCTGGGGTTGAAAATCTGTTCGATGTTTATGTGACTCTCGTGGAAGCTTTCCTTCTCTTCATTTGTGCTCACAATGGTGGCAGCCTGGCACTGTTTATTCATTAATGCTTCTAAATCAATACTAAAGAAAACATGGGTTTAGCAAATGGCAAAGCCAACATCTCTTTCCTGTATCTCCAAGGAAGGGAGAACTTTATTTTTGTATGCTGTATGGTGGGGGTCACATTTCATTCTTTTTCCATGAGTGTATCCTGTTATTGCAGCACCATTTGTTGAATTTGTTTGTTTGTGGGTTTTTTTTCCCCTTGGGAAATGCATGGGCCTGGAATCAAAGGAAAGGAGAACTTTTAAGATAGCCCATATTTCTTTCTCTTAGAAGCTAAACAGTATAAAAGAAAAACTAAACTTGCAATTTTGAAGAGAATTTACAGATTACCTGTGATTTTTAGATCAGGAAAATATGGCCTGGAAGTACTAAATGAATTTCTGAAAGAAACACATTAGATTCCAGTTTCTTGATCCCCAGTCTGGTTCTCTTTCTGAGTCCCTAATACTGAATCCTGGAGGTGTCACGGAGTAAGTGTTGGGCAGAGGAAGCTGAGTCAAGCGGGTAGACTAGTCTCCCCAACCCTCACCCTGCATCAACCATATTCAAGCACAATAATTCCCTTTCATCTGATACACACACACATATACACATATGTATGCATATATATATATATATATATATAGCTTTCCCATTATATTCCATTTGAAATTTCTATTACTAAAACTTAGATTAACAGTCAGTGCCTTAAACTATAGTTATATTTTATGTAAAACAAGAAACCAGTCCCTGTTCTACAGATGCATTTTCAACACAGAAGACTTTCTCAATATGAATATGATTGGGAATTGATGAGGGTCTGACTGAATAAAGAGAGTGGCAGGGAGAGTTAGTTTAGGAAGAGTCCACCCAAAGGTGGGCCTTTCGCCGGAAAGTGTCGAAGTTTGGATCTCAAAATTTGGAAGCAGCAGAATCACCTGGAGAGTGGTTAAAGCCCAGATTGCTTGGGTGGGAGTATTTGCATTTCTAACAAGTTCCTAAATGATGCTAATGCTGCTGGTCCAAAAACCACACTTCAAGAACCACTGGTGTAAGACACAGACAGTTGAATAAAAGAATGTTCTACAGTGAGGTCCTCATGATGTTTCAAACTGAACTTCTTATGTAAAGCAGGAAGGACATCTCTCAGAGGCAAGATGATTCAATCACTGAACATATATCTGGGACAAAGTGCTTATCTGATAATATTGAGTAAAAAAATGGTTATGAATTCAATGAGGAGAAATAATAGGAAGAAAACTGGAAATATTATTTTCCCTGCTGCATAAAGCAGACTGTTTGATGCCTAGGCATTATATAGATGGTTGGTGGTCGGGGTAGGAATAAATGCTTCTATCTCTATGTGCTTCATTGCCAGTCACTTATTTAAAAACCATTAATAGGAGGTGAAAGGGTAGTTCAGTGGTAGAATTCTTGCCTGCCATGCAGGAGACCCGGGTTTGATTCCTGGTCCATGCACTTCCCCAAAAACAAACAAACAAGCAAAGCAAACAATCAGAAAACAAGCAAACAAAAATTCAACAAATGGTGCTGCAATAACAGGACACTCACATGGAAAAATAATGTAATGTGACCCCACCATACAGCATACAAAAAATAAGTAATAATAATAATAAACCATTAATAAACACTGGGGTTGGAGTGTAAATAAATTCTTATTTATATGTGTATGAGTGTTCCTCCCACAAATATTTCTAAATATGTACATATGCCAGGCACCATTCTAGGCACCAGGGGAAAGACAGACGTTCATTGCCTTCAATCCAGTGAAGTCAGATGAGAGCAAATAAAAGTACATGAAAAGTTCTGTGTGGGAAGAACTATTTGGTTTGATAGGTATTAAGCTCTGTTTTGGACAATCCAGGGAGAGATGTCAAGTAGGAAGCTGGAGGAAACTCTTACGGAATTCTGGGTTGAAAGTGTGGATTAAGAGTCCATAACTGGGCAGGCCATGGTGGCTCAGCAGGCAAGAATCCTTGCCTGCCATGCCAGAGGACCCAGGTTCAATTCCCGATGCCTGCCCATGTAAAAAAAAAACACACAAAAAAACAAAAAAGAGTCCATAACTAATTATGGGTAATTATATAAATATAACTATAATAATAATTATAAATTATTTTTCCATGAACACAGGTGAAGTGCAAGAAAAGGAACATCAGATAGAGGAGGAGTAGCCAGTCTTTGAGCCAATAGAAATGTAAAAATAGTGTTTAAAATTAAGAGCATGTTAACATGTTATTTCAAACAGTAATGATTTCTTTGCTTGAACTAAGGGCTCTTTAGTAATCCAGTTAATATACCTGGTAGAAAGAGATATGTTGAGTTACACATAACACCTCTTATACCTCCTAGTTAGAAATCAGCCTCATTCAGTATTTTCGTGTGAAATTCTGGTGTCCTTTTTGAGTAAACGAATGATTATTCTTCCCAAACACAACTCTAAAACCTTCATTAATAATTTTTCTCATAATTAGCTTTCAATCATTCAGTCATATGCATATATAGTGTTGGTCATGTTCAATAACAAGCTAATTTCTATTGTTAATCTAGTGGGCTTGCTGACTTGTGATGTAAATTCACACTTATGCCCACGGACACAATCTTTTTCCCTCTTTCTTATTATCTTACCTCTCATCCTTGATTATCCTTAAGCTACAATTCCAACACAGAGGGTGTCATATCTCAAGTGACAGTTGTCATGAACTTTTTCAATTTTAAGTAATCATTACTCAGTCCCTTAGGCTAATATTCAGTTCAACATTTATTTAATAAGCCCCATTACTTATGTTGATGCAATAATGCATATGAATAAGGTCCCCACACTCACTGACCTTGCTGAACAACTAAGCATTTTTGACTAGAGAAAGTGGATTTCTCCAGTTTAACATATGATTATTTATGTATATGAAAGTCCACATATATAAGACCTTGTTTAAATAAATGTGCAGATGTTGGGTTTTTTTTTCAAATTTAAATATTTTATTTTTTAACATTTTTTATTGTGAAAAATAATATATATACAAAAAAAAAGCAATAAATTTCCAAGCACATTTTAACAAGTAGTTATACAACAGATTTTAAAGTTTGGCATGGGTTACAATTCCACGATTTTTCATTTTTTCATCTGGCTGTTCTGAGACACTGGAGACCAAAAGAAATATCAGTATATTGATTCAGCATTCACATTTATTTGTTAAATCCTATCTTCTGTATTATACTCTTTCTTCTCTTTTTTTTCTTTTTTATGAAAAATAACATATATACAAAAAACAATAAATTTCAAAGTCCATTGCAACAATTAGTTGTAGAACAGATTGGAACGGTTTTGGTTGGTGCTTGGCAAGTTATGATAGTAGCAATGTCTAACTGAAGCTTGTGTAAGAGTGACCTCCAGAGTAGCCTCTCAAATCTATTCGAACTCTGTCAGCTACTGACACCTTATTTGTTATACTTCTTTTCCCCCTTTTGGTCAGGATGGCATTGCTAATTCCATGGTGCCAAGGATGGACTTATCCCTGGGAGTCATCTCCCATGCCACCAGGGAGACATTCATCCCTGGATGTCATGTCCCAAGTAGGGGGCAGGGCAATGGATTCACTTGCAGAGTTGGGCTTAGAGAAAGAAAGGCCACATCTGAGCAACAAAAGAGGTCCTCTAGAGGTGACTCTTGGGCATACCTATAGGTAGGTTAAGCTTCTCCGTTATATACATAAGCTTCCCAAGAGCAAGCCTCAAGATCAAGGGTTTGGCCTATTGATTTGGGTGTCCCTAAAGTTTGACACAGTATCCAGAGTTTCCCTGGTGATAAAGTTTAAAAACTCCATATTGTTTCTCCTCTCCCTCAAGGGACTTTGAGGGAGATATATCTGGGATATATCCAGGCATTACATTAAACTATACAGGAGCAGATAGTGTTTGAATTGTTTAATTCAGTATCACTGTAGAAGCCCTTTTTGTTTCAACATTTGTTATAAATTGTTTTTAGTAAGTATTTATATGTCTAATTTGTGTGTGTAAACCTGCATCTATGTCATATGATTCTGGGTCATCATTCTGATCATTGTGCAAGACACACATATGTACAAGAATATAAATGAGGTCTTTATGATGATGTCACTAAATCCCCTTGATGTGTCTGTACCACCTTATGTCAAGTTCCATTCTATAATTTGTTATGATGATATCATACTACATAGACTTTCTTAGAAGGTAATATCAAAAAGGCTATTGTGGGTTAACAAATTGAAACAAATTGATGCAATGGAATACTACCCAACAATAAAAAGGAACTACCTACTGCTACCCAAAACAGCATGATGAATCTCAGAAACAATGTGGTAAATAAAGGAACCAGACACAAAAGAGTATATGCTATATGATTCCATTTATATGAAACTTACAATTAGATTTGTCCAGAAATTAGACACTATATATTAGCTAGTGTCTAATACATATATGTATATTATATCCATGTCCACTATATATTAGACAAAGCTAATATATAGTGATGAAAGCAGATCAGTGGTTGCCAAGGATTCACTTGGAAGGGGAACAGAAGAATTTTTTGGATTGTGGGGAATATTTTTCATATTTTCATTGTAGTGATCATTAAATGGGTATAAACATCTGTCAACCCTCATCGAACTGTATACTTAACATGGGTGTATTTATTGTATGTAAATTACATTTCAATAAATGATGGGAAAAATATTTTGAAATGTCATTGAAAAATTATGAAAATATAATATCACTATTTAATAAAAATGAAAAAGCTATTGGTACCAAACAACAGAGATTAATCATCAATGCATTTGGTTAATGAAAGAAGTCAGATATAAAGGGGAAATACCATATGATTTCCATTTATATGACAATCTAGAAAAGATAAAACATAAAGAGATGAAGGGCAGATCAGTGAGTCCCAGGGACTAGGGATGGAGGATTTGACTATAAAGGCACAGCACAAGGGATCATTCGGTGTCTTGGAAGTGTTCTGTATCCAAATTGGGTCGGTGCTTTCACAAATCTATGGATTTGTCAAAACTAAAGAACTCGACACCAAAGTAGAATTTTACTATATGTAAATTAAAAATAAATATGAATATTAAAACATATGCTCTCTGATAGTCTACTTCAAAGGATATTGTTTAAAATAAATCCAGATCCTCACTTTATATTAAAACAATTTACCGTGTACACACACTCCACTCAAACTCACTTTGTTTTTTAGAACTTCCATACAAAGTTATTTATTTGCTTTTAATCTTGCTCCAGGGAGTCCAGTTGACTGTTCCAAGATACAATGGAAGGTGGCTGTTCAATCCTTTTTGGCTTGAGGTGCCTCAGATTTCTACTTGTTAGTTAAGCGAATTCTCCAGAGACAGATGCATTACAGCACTCGGAGAACAATATTCACACCCACTGCTGAAGAGTGAAAAAAGATAGCTCAAGGTTCAACTCTGCAAAAAAAAAAATCTAGTGGCTAAATATGTTACTTAGGAACTAAATCCTTAAAGGTACTTGGAAAGAAGCAACAAAAAATGGTGTTAAATACCTCACAGAGCATATGGGTATTTAGACTAGTGTACAAGTCTCGCATTCCAGTTTCAGCACACATATACTAGACTTTGAGTACACATCTCTTTATACACCCTATTACCTCATGGCCATTACTTGTGGGTAATGATTGCTGGTGCTCACAGAACAGCATGCTGATGCATTTTTTCATGCTATTGTATGTAACATGTTTTCTAATTCTTCTGCTCTATTCATCATTTGACCCCAACGATGGGGGATTATGGTATTAACTCTCTACCCAGCACACATTCTTTACAGACTCTCACTAAATACTGTAAGCCTGCAGCAGAGAGGAATAAAAGTGAAAGCATACCGTCTGGTCTTAAGCTGAGCACACAGAGGGTCGTGATCCAATTGGAAGGGAAGCAGAATTTTTAAAAAGAAAGAGGTTTGACCAAATTTTAATCCTTGTCATTTTCATTTCTCTTACCCTGTGGATTTGGGTGATTTTATTTACACTGTCAGCTTGAGCCTAGGGATTGAAAATCAGGCTTTTATGGAGATTATTAAAAGTACATACAGTACACTAAAGGTTGGACTAACTGGTATATGCTGCTAAAAATATGAACGTTTATGACCTGACATTAGATGCCACTGGCGTACATTTCAACCTCCTTAGAAGGTTATTCTTAGGAGATGGGCCTGCTGCAATGGTAATGAGATGCAGGCTGTCAGGATATTCCTAATAGGTAGCAAATGACCAGGGATGGAAATGAATTAGCATTACTCAAATGAGAAGGTAGCTCTTTATACCATTAATTCCAATGCAAAGTAATTCCACCATCCTTCTCCTAAAGGAGAAGCCATGTAAATTGGGGAGAAGGGGAGGGGCAGAACTAAAGCCTCAAGGATTTATCGATGGGTTGGATGCGCTGCAATGTCACCCAAGTCTCTAGGCTGGGTTTTGTTTGACCTGAGCTTCCCAGTTGCATCACTACTGACTTTTTTGTAGGTAATGTCATGTTAGGCATAGGATTACAGAGATAAAGCTCTATAGCTCAGTCAGATTCTTTAAGCTCTCAATAGAAGAAACTAAAATTGTGTACCAGCTCTTAAAATACTAGAGTATTCATGCTTTAATGATGCAGATTTAGGATATCAAAGACATAGATACACGACTTTATGTACGAGTGGATGATGCAGACTTGCGATCTTACAAGGTTAAATACTATGAAAATCTCAATAGGTTTAAACAGATTTTATAGTGAGGCATGAATCACAGCCCCAGAAAAGATCACCAAGAGGAAATGGGGTATTTCAGGGGCATATTTTCAACTATTGAAGCCAATGTCATTCCCATGAGTGCTGCATGGCCTCCTTAGTGCCATGGTTGGATCTAGAGTCTCTTCTATGCTGGTGTTTGAGATGGGACCCATCCTAAAAATGTGGAGGAAGACAGATGGCAGACAACAACTGACCATATGTTGATTTCACTAGGCACTCTCAAGTCCCAAAACCTGGACAATGATGTTCAGCTAAAAAACTGAGGGCCATATCTCTTTTCACAGCCTAGGCCCCTTAAGTATGAAAATGTGCTATACTGCCATATACCCAGGCCATGGAAGAAGGACCTTTAGGAGAAGGATGGTGGAATTACTTTGCATTGGAATTAATGGTATAAAGAGCTACCTTCTCATTTGAGTAATGCTAATTCATTTCCATCCCTGGTCATTTGCTACCTATTAGGAATATCCTGACAGCCTGCATCTCATTACCATTGCAGCAGGCCCATCTCCTAAGAATAACCTTCTAAGGAGGTTGAAATGTACGCCAGTGGCATCTAATGCCAGTGGCATCTAATGGTGAGAGGTGGACCTTCAATATCTTCAGTATTTAAAACTTTAGTTTTGGACCACCTGTCCTAACTCATTCATATTCTACATTCTGACTTGGTCCGCATCTTCTTGGCTTCAGACTGGCGATTTGTTTTCCCTTTTACAGTCCTGTTCACTCTCCTGTCCCCAAACCAGCAACTCTCTGGCTGAAATTTTATTTCTCTCTTAAAACTTTGATCCAGATTCCTGCTCTGGCTATATTGCTCTCATGCACAAACTAAGTAAATATCCCTGTGATGGTCAGGTTCGTATGTCAACTTGGCCAAATGATAGTGTCCAGTTGTTTGGTTAAGCAAAACCTGACCCAACTGTTACTAGGAGGACATTTCATGGACTTACGTCATTAGTAAGCTGATTGCTTTTATGGCTAGTTACACCTACAATCAACTGAAGAGAGCCTTCAACAATGAGAAAAGTCTTGTTCAATAGTTGAAGGCTTTAAAAGGGAAAGTGATGATTTCAACGGTCAGAAGAATTTCCATCTCTACTTCAGCCAGCCAGGTTCTCCTGGAGAATTCATTGAAAACCTTCATCAGAGATCCCAGCTTGCAGCCTGTCCTGTGGAATTTAGACTTGTACATCCCTACAGTCACAGGAGACAATTTTAACAAAAATCTCATAATATTTACAGATATATCCTGTCAGTTCTGTTTCCCTAGAGTGCCCTGACTAATTCAACCCCAACGTGGCTGAGCCTGCCCCATGGACCTTTCTATGATTACAGTAGTTGCTATAACAACAATTCTATAAAGCAGAAAATATAAATATAAGTTCTCTCTTTATTACAAGGGCACTAATGAGATAAAGACAAGTCAAGTGACTTGGCCAATATTATATAGCAAGTGAATTAGAGAGGCTAAGACACCTGGTCAGTGCCTAACTTAATACCCAGATCCCCATGGATTGAAATCCTCTGGAGAACATGGATCAAATCCATGTGGTCACTCTATGTGGAAATTAATAAATAATTTGGATGATTCGATTATAATAATGATGAGAGTAAAAAATATGTTAACCTTCAACCATACAAATCAACCTTGTTTTCCTGATTTTAATATCTGTGTGCTCTCGTGCATACTGGTTCCTCTATTTAGAATGGCTTCCACCAGCCCAGTTGACCTAGAAAAATCTCTATTCATCCTTTAAAACCTTGTATATATGTTACCTTCTCTGTGAGGTAACTGCCCCTCCCTACCTCCAAACTCAGTTAACTGGGCCATATATTAATGTCATACTTAAGACATGATTCTTTATTTCATTAAGTATTTATCTATTTGCTTCTTCCACTGGATTATGGACAAGACCAGGAATAGTATCTTATTCCATTTTACATTACAATATCTGCCATTGCACATGATACATTACAGGTACTCACAAATTGTTTTTGGAATCAAATATGTTGAAGATGATCGTGATGGTGAGGAGAAGATGATGATAATTGCACTCTTTAAAGGAGAAATAAAGAGATTTTCCAGCTTTGAGAACTAGTCTTCAATTTAGAATGATATTAGTCGAGATCATCGATGCAAACTGCTATAAAATGCAACTTCCAAACACTGGTATTATATCTCAATACAAAGCTTTACTTACTCATTAACATCTAGTGTGGATTGGATGGCTTTCCCCAGGTTTTCCTTTAAGTGGTGACTCTGAAATCTGGGCTTCTTTTACCATAGGTGAGTTCTTTGCTTCCAGCTATTCAGCTGGGGAAAAAATGTAGGGAAGACACACCAGATTTCAATATTCTTGGCCTAGAAGTATCATTCATTGCTTCTGCTTACATTTCATCGGCCAAAACTCAGGATTACATTGCCCCATCTAACTCCAGTGCAGCTTGGGAAATGTAATCTTCCTTCATAGTCCAAGAAGAAGCTCAAAAATGGTGAAGACTGAAAGTTTCTCAGCATAGTCTGTCCTCTGGACACTATATCCATAGAGCACCTCCAGACAAATGTTCAAGATGTCTGAGTGATGTATAGTTTTGCTCTTCCAGTCCAAATTTGGCACTACTTTTTAAAAAGACAAATCATCTGCACCCCACTTTCTCACCGTCACAGCCCATATATAATGCTGGAAAAAGGATAAGATATCTGCAATAACCCATTTGAAAAGAAGAATAATAGCTGATACTCAGCATCACAGTTTAAAGCAATGCCAAAATCCCTATGGACCAGTGTTGGGAATCCCATATACTCTGAGCATGGTGGATGGCTGTGGATTGGGCTTTGGGAAGAACGTTCTTGTTTGTTATTCTCCCTGTTCACACCTGAAGTAGGTTTATGTGAGTACACTTTCCTTCATAGCAGTGCAACCCAGAAGCTTGACTTCTGCTTAGTCTGCAATAGGTTCAGAGCCCAAGAGTTGTTTTAAATCTTAAACAAGAAAAGGCTTTTTAAATCCAAGCCCCTGGTTTCTCTGGCACTACAATTTTCAAACACTTAAAAGGCATACAATATATTTGTTTCCCGTCAATCCAGTGTGCCAGTAACCACACTCAGAATTTTTTCTAGACCTTATAATCAAATCTGCCTTTTCTTTGCCTCTTCAGCTCCATTCCCTTTCTTTTCTTCATCTATCTACCTAAATACATTAAGACTATTAGAAACAATAGGTGAGAAGGCCACACCCTTGATCTGATTTTTACCTCAAATCATTTCATTCAATTGAGAACTTTTCTGGATTTGTTTGTTTGTTTTACATCTTACTATTTGAGTCTAAAACAAATTCATTTTTTCCAAACCCCAAAGACCCAAATTTCTGGACTTTATGTATTCTATTCATTCTATTTTTCTGCTTGAAAACTAATGAATTCTTTCCTGAGCTCATCCCTTCTTTGTAATACTTTCCAAAAGTATCCAGTAGCTAACCATACTAAATACATAAACTTGCAGGGCATATGGACTACTTTCTAATAGCAGACAGTAGTTATATAAAATTATTTCCCACATGAATCTCCATCTTTTCAATCTCTGGTGTGTTTCTATTCTGCCTGCTGCTGAACTATTAAACGAATAATATTCATTTAGGATAGTATAATAGTCAAGAAATATGGCTTGATTATGTCAATACCCCACTTCTGGTATCAATTTCCATGTTGGAGCAATAAATAGTAGTTGCTATATCAACCATCTCAGTGATTTCATACACAAAGATTTATTTCTCACTCATGTCACTGTCCGATGCAAGTCTGGCAGCACTCCTAGGACACTTTCTTCCAAATGGTGATGGAGGAACCCAGGCTCCTTTCAACCTATGATTCTTGATTCTTGAACCAATAGCTTCTTCACTCACTATGGAAGAGGAAGTGATGGCTGGAATACTGTTTAAGAGGTTTTTAAGGGACAGGACTAAGAGTGGATTACATCCCACTGATTTAATTTTTTGGCCAGAACTCACTCACATGGCCCCCCAATTTAACTGCAAAAGAAGAAAATGAAGATTTCTGGTGTGCTCAGGAATAAGAAATGAGAAGAGATTATCTTTCTTTTCTCAGTTACCAACTAAATGCTTAGACTATAATGACCTCTTATTTTTATACTGAAAATACATGTTCAAAATTCTTTAAGATTACTTATGAGAAATTTAAGGCAAGTATAATTTTGTCCAATTTAGCAAATTAATTAAAATTGAAACCTGAAAGGTTTTAAGGGGCCTCATGGTTCGCCAAACAAGATACCAGATCCTGTGTTTTGAAAAATTCTCTGACCAAATCTGTACAGCACAAGCAAATTAGTATTTAAATTGGCCATAACGGACACTTAATTATGACCATGCAGATCCCCACAATGGGGATGGTGTAATCTAACTCAGCTGAACATCTATTTACTCGGGACAGACTCAACAGTCACCCAATTCCCTCTCCTTTGAAAGGCACACCTCAACTCACGGGGATAGAGGTCTCAACCCGACAATTAGGTAATCGGTTTAGTACAGTGGAAAGAGCATTGGTTTTAAGTTAACACACCTAGAGTTTTCCATTAGCTGTCCATGTAATATTGTGAGCATCTGAGAAATGTATATTCAGCATGGCTAATTTTCAGACAGTATGAATTGTAGGGACATTCTCAGTGGTTAATGTCTGTGTTGTTCCAGGTGTTAAATATTTTAATATCATCTCTTCTAATGTACTCAATAAGTGGATATCTTATTTATTTATTGAACAGCTACTACAAACCTATCATTATTCTAGATGCTATGGAAAACATAAAGAAATTTAAGACAGACTCATTCTCAATCTAGTTTTGTGGGCCAACCATGTGACGCTAACTAGAAATGTAACGGAAGTTCATAAAGATTATTCATGTCAGCATCAGCTGGAAGGGTCAATAGAGTTTCACGAAGAAGGTGATTGCCTGAGTTTGAAGGATGGTAGATTATAACTAGTCAGGGGTTGTTGAGTTGTTTCAGCATAAAACTTGTTGGAGCTGGAAAACACTGAAGAAAGTAGCCAAACTGGAGAGAAGGGTAATCAAAGATAAATGAAGTTTTATCACCAGTGATGTGAATTTATTCTGAGCAAATGATACTTAATTTTACTTATGAATTAAAAAGGGCAACATTCCTGTCCCTGAGGGATTGTGTTTTTAGAAAGTTCTGATATGAACACAGTTAACACATTCTACTAACCACAAAACTTCTGCACAAAGGAAAAAATAAACAGAATATATCTTTTGTAGTATTTTTGTGTGTTTGGTTTTTTCCAACACAGTCTTCCCTGTTTTCCTATTGTTTTTCTCCTCATATTTTCTTTTTCCTCCTCCTCCACACTTGGTACTACAACAGAGACACACCACATGCCTGAAACAGTGTCTTGGCACATGGGTGGCACCCAATGAATATTTTTTAATGATTTAATAAATTTCTGAAAAAGTTCTTCTTGGCAGAATCACAATTTCTTTTAGTCTTCAAATCAGACAAGGAGAGTACAAAATCACCTCCTAAAAAAAGAGACCAAGAGGACTGTTGATCAACTCTTACAATGAAGTTATATAAACTCATAAAAGGAATGAAATTATCAGATGCTTCAATGAAATGCAATGAACCAGAAAAAGGTCGACAACCCAGGAAAATCCAACTTTTGAAAATTCCAAGATAGGTATTGTCTAAGTACCACTTCACCCAGTTCAACACAAACTGAGAATATGTTTAGCCTTGATGAGCTGTTCAGCAAAATGTTTTTTTTCTCTTCTGCTATTCTTAAATTTTACTTAACAGTTGAATGATAGCAGATTACCAGGGTGGAATAATCCCCAAAACTATTACAGCTTCTTGCAGTCTTCAAATCAGGCAAAAAGAGTTCAAGGTTACCTCCTCTAATGTTTAAAAACTAAAGTACTGTATTCTCCTTTGCCCTTTCAATCATGATTCCTTACAGAGCTGATCCATTGAAAAATATTTCTCAGCCTTTAACGGATGACCAAATAAAAGCTAGAAAAAGGAAATTATTGCTCAACACATCATCAGATTATGCTTTACTTTTGGAGTACTTAATAAAATGATAGTTTTGAAAGCTAAGCTTCTAGAAAAAGGTACTTCTAAATTTCAAAAGTTCACTTTACATAAGCAAATCAACACTTTGGGTGAGAATATGGAGTTTTATGCCAAGATGCAGGCATAAAGAATTTAGAATAGTACGTAAGGGACATTCTCACCTGCTGGGAAGGAAAATGAGAGTTGTCTTGGAGCTAGAAGGAGGATAAAATGGAAAAGGCAAGGAAACTTAGCTGGCCTTGTGTGAACCAAACTTCCAATGCTAGGAACTCCCTAGAGCAATGGAGCATATTCCTTCCTTTTGTGTGAGCACACCAGAAGAATTTCAATCTCCCTTTGGGAAGCCCTGCCTTTGTATCATAACATGAAAAATACGGTAGCATTACCGGATAGGTTAATCTAGCTAAAATAATGAAGTGGCCTGGAGTAAAGCTTCTGGCTTCCCAAGGTCTGCACTTGCTATGGAATCCGGAAGTTCCTATATCCCCATGGGGGAAGATACAGTGCTTAGAGGCCAGAGGATGTGCAGGAGCCTTGAGTTAGAAGGTGGCTAGAGTACAAGGGCCCCACCTAGCAAATGGCCAGGACAATGGGCATAATTAAGCATAAATCCTAAAAGATAAGATAAACGAGCCGATCCTCTGTGGCCCCAGCCCAGGGAACCAGGCGATAGATCAGATTCATTTTACAGCAAAATCCAGCAAGGACTAAGAGACAGTGCCCTCACCCACCACCGTTAGGATACATGAATAAGCCTCCTCCAAAGCCCAGATACCATCTTAGCTGAGGTACAGAAGAGAGATGAGAATCCCTGAAAGACCTGGCACTTACCACCACCGCCCTCCCACCCCCTCAAAGAAAATCTGATTTAAACAAAGGCGTCTCCTTTAGTTGGCAAGTCCTATTTAGTTCTCTTCCACTTCCCCATAAGAGAAGGATATGGATTCAGAGCAAGAGGAGAAATGATGTTGAACATATAAAATAGCTTTATAAGGGTGGTGTGATGGTGGCTCAGTGGCAGAGTTCTCGCCTGCCATGCCGGAGACCCGGGTTGATTCCCGGTGCCTGCCCATGCAAAAAAATAAAATAAAATAAAATAACATAGAAAAGATAGCTTTGCAAGGTTTTTGTGTTTTTCAATTGTGAAATATAGCAAATATACCATAAATTTCCAAGTACATTTTAACAAGTAGTTATAAAACAGATTTTCAAGTTTGGTATGGGTTACAGTTTCATGATTTTTCATTTTTTCTTTTAGATGCTCCAAGACACTGGAGATTAACAGAAATATAAATATAATGATTCAGCAGCAGTCATATTCATTTGTTAAATCCTATGTTCTCTGTTATATACGTCCTTCTCTTTAAATAACATAGATATGCAATGAAAGCAATAAATTTCAAAGTACACAGCAACAGTTAGTTGTAGAACAGATTTCAGAGTTTGGAATGGGTTACAATTCCACAATTTTAGGTTTTTATTTCTAACTGCTCTAAGGTACTAGAGGCTAAAAGAAATATCAGTATAATGATTTGGCATTCATATTCATTTGTTAAACAGACCCAATTATTCTCTGTACAATTCCACCATCACCTTTGATCTTTCTTCCACTCTTTAGGGGCATTTGGGCTATGGCCATTCTAACTTTTCCATGTTGGAAGGGGCTGTCGATAATATGGGAGGGGGGGTGGAACTAGTTGACGTTCTAGAAGGGCTGAAGGTTTTCATTTTTATTTAAATATTTAAAATTTTTTCATATCATAGATCCAGTTTGGGGCTAAAAATATCACTTACTACATCTTCCTCTAAGAGATGCTAAATAGAGTCTGGAGTTAAAAGTGTGCTATGAATCTGTATTTGTCATTTAGAAAGATAATAGATCAGGAAACTCATGGGATATCATTTGCTATGTGTCAGGTACTCTGCATACATTATCTTATATATTCCCTAAACTACCAAAGTTAGGAATTATTCCCATTTTATAAAGGAGGAAACTGAAAAATGTGGCAAGTAAATGAACTTGTGCAAGGTCACCAAAGCTGGAAGGTGCTGAAGCTGGAATTGGAACATTTCCTTGGCTGACCCCTTCTGCTTCCTTGCCTGCTCAGATTCTGCAGGTCCCCCAGCTTTTGTCATAGACACCTGCATATCGGCACAAGGCAACTGCACTGCCAACGAAGACACAGGGCTGACTCTACCAGCTGCCCAGGAATAGCCACTGAAACGTTCCTTCAGAACTTCCATTATCATCAGTGAAGTCCAGCCCAGGCTCTCTCTCCTCCTGACGGACACTTGCTCTTTCACTCAGGTTCCTAGTGTTGATGCTGTACTGAAATATTTCTTTTTCTCTTGGGCTGTCACATTTGCATTCTCTCCAGTTGGCACGTTCATTTAATGGTTCCTCAGCTTCTCAGGCTCTTGGACTGAAGAGCCATTGTCTTGACAAATCAGCAGCTGGAATCCCATTAGTTGAGCGCTTAGCTTGGCAGTTATGCCTTCAGGTACTCATCTGCTTCCTTAGGTACTGGGCATTTCACAGGAATCTTCAGGTAGCCATTGAAAAGGGTAGGGGTAAGGGTAAGGGAGCCAGAGGGTCAGGTGCAAGCTCACCTGGAATATGGCAGCATGTGGTGTACCTGGGCAGGGGGTAAAGGTCTTCAGAAAATATTTAATACAAATGCTTTCTGATAACGAAATATCACATAGTGTGCAGCACGAGGTGTGTGGTAGCACAATCACGGTGGGTTTTCTGAGACTGTGGAAAAGACTAGAAATGGCCCATTTCTTAGAACATAAGGAAAAAAGCATGTGGTACAACAATCACGGTGGGTTTTCTGAGATTATGGAAAAGACTAAAAATGGCCCACTTCTTAGGACATAAGGAATAAGCATGTGGTACGACAGTCATGGCGGGTTTTCTGAGATTGTGGAAAAGACTAAAAATGGCCCATTTCTTAAGACATAAGGAAAAACAGGCATTGAGCCAGTAGAAAGCAAGAAAGGGGCAAAAAATTTTCTGCTTTTCTTTGCTAGTTCTTTTCTACACTAAAAGCTACTTTTACTAGCATTTTGCCAGCTAGAGTCCTTTGTAATCAAGCACTTCCAAACTGTCAGCCCAGCGAAAATGGAATTCGTAAAGATGTTTCTGAGGCTGCAAATCTGAAATGCCTTTGTCGATTGTCAATACAAACTAAATATATCTGTCATTTATTAACCATTTAGTAATGATACATACTTTATGAAAACTAGTAATTCCTATTTAGAACATTTAAAATCTTCAGTTTACCTGCATATTTGAATTATGGGAAATTTTGCTACTGAATGGGCTTAGAATTAAATAATCAAGAAAATCCATGTACCTCAGAATTGGGAGGGGTGGTTGCCTCACAAATCTAATAATTAACTAAGTGCGTGGCCTTCAGCAGGTCCTTTAAACTCTCTATGCCTTATTTTTCTCATTTATAAATGAGGATAACAGTATCTGCCTTCCCCAGTTATTAAGTATAAATGGGGTAGACAATCACACACCCCCAGCATGTACTTGCACATAGGAAGCCCTCAACAAATAGAGCTGCAATTATTATTGTCATTATCATCATTTTAAATATACTTCTACTAGTTGCATGAGCTTAATTACATTTCGAACCCTTTCCTTTTCCTTCTACCAGCCCCTCCACTCTTGTATTCTGCATTGCATGCCTCCCATGAAATTTTTCTGAATTCTGTCATCAGCCATCCCTTTTCTCAGATAAAAAAAAATGAAGAGTTGTTTGAGAATGTCAGAGACTGTCCCAGCTAGCTCTCCCTTCCAAGAGACACCCTCCTTTGTCTTCATTTTGGTTCTTCCCATCATTTCCTCTTTCTCTAAGCTAGACTTGGATAAACTCATGGTTTCCTTCCTTCATGCTCTCTGGAGAGCTGAGTAGTACATACTTGAAAGCCTAAAAACTTGTCATTTCCACTTTGAACTAGTGGTTAACCTCCCTAGACAGCCTGGGAAATGAATTAGTGTCCTTAAGCAGAGAGAGAATATGAGCAGTGACCCAGCTCTTCTAAGCAACTACGGAAACTGTCAAGCTGAAGTTAAAGTTCCTTTTTTCCCAACCCCTTTAATTATGTTGAAAACTATGTCATATTGTTTTTGAAAAAATTAATGAAATAGTAGGTAAAGGTGAAATAAGGAACATAATTTACTTGGATTTCCTTGCAAGCTTCTGATAAAGTCCTTCATAAAAGACTATTAAGGGAAATAGATGGCCAGAGGGCTATGGGCAAAAATCTTTTGAGTGTGTTAAAAACTAGTTAAGCTATTTTAGAAGGAAGAAACACTGATGCTGGCTACTTCTTGGAGTGGAAAGAGGTTATTCACAAGCTGTCTCCAATGTTAGTATTTGGACTGGAGGTGTTTGAATGATTTATAAAGGAAAAGAAAGCAAAGTTGGTCAAAGACACAAAATTATCATCATGGTACAAACCATCCAGGGTTTTTTATATAAATAACAGATCCTTGGCCATCAATGGGGAATATAGTCCTTGGAGGGAGAAGTGGACTTACCCAGAAGATGAAACTCCTCAATAGATGGGACTAAGCTCTGAAAATCTTTCAGGATAAGACAAAAATGCTTCTCACTTGTGTAGCCCAAGTGCAACTGGAGGGTAGGACACAATGACCTTGCAAGTGCCCTTCCCATTCTTCCAGCAGGGATGGTTTAAGAATGTGAAAAGTTAGAAATGAATGGCATGGGCAGAAAACAATAAAGAAATATAAGGACATCCTTTCGCATGCTTTTCATTCCAAAATTGTAAAAGAGTAGTTTTATTGGTAAAGAAAAGTCAAAGGAATGTAATGGGGACTAAGGCATTAAACTTGTCTCCAGAATACTTTATGTATTTGACCTGATTCAGCAGGAAGCAAACAATAGATACTCAGGACCTGTTTACTGCCTCCTGCAGTAATGAAGGGCCTCTTTTGCTCAAATGAGCATAGACTTTCCCTCAAAGTGTTTATAATCTAAGTTATACACATACACCCTAATAATATTTGCACTGTGAAGCAGAACAGAGGGAATTATACAATTATCTGGATGCTGATGAGGCAAATCCCAGATCTTCTCCCAGCCATGGCCTTCATTAATCTTAATAACATTTATTGATTCTCACCTGTGCTTACTCAAAATCAAAAATTCCTAAAAGCAAAAGTCACAGTTCAATCAGTAGCAAAGTTAATTTTAGTATAGATTTACCAAAACTTCTTTTCTTTCATGAAACCAAGTAATAGGGTAGTCAAATTCATACAAAGGGTGCTATTTACACAGTAGGAAAGCATGTATTTTTAGAGTTTTTTGTGTATGCATTATAATATATTGTACACAAAAATACCCCTCTCAAAGAGTCTTGGAATAAACCCACACAAACATAGTCAGAAATGATGCTATAACAATTGGGCATCCAAATGCAAAAAAAAGAAAACAGAACTTCAACACATGCATATGCAAAAATTAATTCAAAATGGATCATAGAATTACATTACATGTAATTACATTTACAATATAAATTGGAAAACTATAAAACTTCTAGAAGAAAACATAGGAGAAAATTTTTGCAACATTGAGTCAGGCAAAGTGTTTTTAGATACAACAGCAAAAGCACTATCATTAGAAAGAAAAATTGATAAATTGGACTTAATCAAAATTAAAAAGAAAAATTTCATTCTGTGAAAGAACTATTAAAAGAATGACAAGACAAACCACAGACTGGGAGAAAATATTTGCAAATTCCACATATAATAAAGGCATTGTATCTATAATATACAAAGAGCATTCAAAGAAAGACAATAAAAAAACAAATCACCCAACTTAAAAAAAAAAAAGCAAGCAAAAGATTTGAACAGTTACTTCACTAAAGAAGATACACAGATGGCTAAAAAAAAAAAAGAAAAAGCACATGAAAAGATGCTTAACATCATTAGGCATTGGGAGAACACAAATTAAAACATAAGGTACCATGACATAACTATTTGAATGGCTAAAATTTTAAAATATTGACCATAATAAGTAGTTTATGAAGCAACTGGAACTCTCATATATTGCTAGTGGGAGTGAAAAATGTATTTTGATAGTTTCTCATAAAGTTAAAAATGCAAGTGCAATATGCAATATGACCCAGCACTTCCCTAGAGGTAAACACCCCTAGGTATATATCTGTGTTGGTTTGACAGTATCATGTACCCCAGAAAAGCCATGTTTCAATCCTGAGTCTATCTTGTGGAGGCAGCCATTTCTTTGAATGCTGATTTAAGAATGCAGGTTGGAATCTCTTGATCGGGTTATCTCCATGGAGCGGTGGCATGCCTGATTGTGGGTGTTAATCTTTGAGTAGATGGAGATGTAACCCTGCCCATTCCAGGTGGGTGTTGATTAGTTTACTGTAGTCCTTCAAAAGAGGAAACATTCTGGAGAAACCTCAGAAAAGACAGAGCCAAGAGAAACGATAGAAGACTCAGCATTGACAGAAACTTCACGCAGAGTTGACACAGATGTGGACATGTAGAGAACAGAGACATGGATATTTGGAGATGCCTGGAGCCCAGAAGACATTGTTAAGCAAGGCAGAAACCTAAAGAGAGCCAAGAGAAGCCACTGAAGAAGCCTGGGTAGAAAGCTAGCAGATGTCACCTTGAGTCTTTCCAGCTGAGAAAGAAATCCTGAACATCATTGGCCTTCTTGAACCAAAGTATCTTTCCCTGGATGACTTAATTGGGACATTTTCATGGCCTTAAAACTGTAAACATGCAACTTAATAAATTCCCCTTTTTATTAGCTCTTCCATTTCTGGTGTATCTCATTCCGGCAGCTTACAAATAAGAAAATATCCAAGACAAATGAAAACTTATGTTCACAAGAAAACTTATGCAGAAGTATTCTGAGCGGCTTTTATCTTAATAGCCCCAAATTGAAAACAACCAAAGGTCCTTCACAAAATGGATGGAAAAACAAACTGTGGCACATCCATACAATGGAATACTACTCAGCAGTAAAAACAAGTAATAAACTACTGACAAATAGTACAACATGGGTAGATCTCAGAACCATACTGCTAAGTGAGAGAAGCCTGACTCGAAAGGCTTTATGCTGTATGCATCCATTTAGCATTTTGTAAAAGGCAAAAATCATCAGGATGGAGAACAGATCAGTGGTTATTAGGCAATGGGAATGGAAGAAAGGTTTGGATACATTAGGGTAACATAGGAAATGTTGAAGGACAATAGAACTGACCTATCATGATTATGGTGGTGACTAATGACTCTGCATTTGTCAAAACCCTTAAAGCTGTACATCCAAAGAGTGAATTTTACTGTATTAAAATTAAAACAAATTGTTAAGCCAACAAACAACAAAAACAATAAAACAAAACCAAAATACTCCTCTTGAACAATATAACAATACACTGTATTTATATTTTGTGTTGACAAATTTTATTTCTTTTGCAAGAAAACTGGCTGGGTTTGGGGGTGCAGTCTGTAGCTGTGTTTCAATGTGTCCCTGCCTCAGAGGACACTGGACCCAGGACCTTGGCCTTATTAACTCAAACACACAGATCTGTCAGGGAGCCTTTTCTAGACCACTCTGCCTCCAGCTGTGAAAAGGATTATTCGATGTTCTTAAAGATTACCCTTCACCTTTAACTGTACACACTAATTATGTTACTGTGGATGATGTTAATGGCAATTAAGCATCTGCACTGCTTCCTTAAAGTTCCAGGACAAATACACCGGTGTTTTCAAGTTGTAGTCCTAAGAGTAGGGCTCCAGAGCTGCAACCCATGGACACCAGCAACTTGTAGAGTTTGTGGTTTCCAGCTGAAAGCTGCTTTCTTGTTTTAAAGAGGACTTTTTCAAATCATGCACCCAAAATTGTTGGGGGGGAATTATGTGGTGAAATGTTTTTTCTTGATGTTATTTTCAAAAAAGTATATTTGGGAGCAAACATTCATTATTATCCAACAAAGCAAATGCATTTCATTAAAAAGCCCAATTGCCCACTTAAATAGAAATATCCCAGGCGAAGACCATCCTGTGAAAATGTTGTACTCCAAAATTTGTTGTTAAAATATCCACTGAGGTGCTTGGGTTTAAAACCACCCAGAAATTCAGAGAAAGCCCAGTCCCAGACAGCATATCTAACTATCTAAACCTCAGGACTTGAGTCATAAGCAGAAACTAAAACAAAAAGCAAAGCTTTAATTTTTCCAACCAGACCTAGAGATGTAAAATTTTTTTCTCCAGAGCATAAGAAGGAGAGAGATCAACTAAATGGAAAACTGGCAGTTCCACAGCTAACTTTTCTTCAAAATGCAGTCAGGTAGAAATTAATGACTCTTTCTTCTACTTTCCTAGTAATTTGTGTGCTTTTACAGTACTTCCTATGTCCGATTGTCATAGCCTCATTTCATTGTACAGCCATCCTCAGTGAGTTGTGAGCTCCTCTAGGACAGCGCTAAGAAATATCTTCTCTGTGTACTGTTGGATCCTAGGAGAGGCTGGCACATAATGTGCAGTCAGTAGAAGTTTGAAGAATAAAAGAAAGAGGAAAGAAGAAATCCAGAAACTAGAAAAAAGACATGGTGATAGAAAGGAAAGGAAGGAAGGAAAAGGGAAAGAGGAGGGAAAAGGAAAGACAAGGAATGGAAAGAGGAAGAAAGGGAAAGAAGACAGAATGAAAAGGGAAGGAAGAAAGAAAAATGTGGCTCGGGTGGGGAAAATGAGGACAACTAGGGTGGGTTGAAAAGCCGGGCAGTGTCTGGTGTGGGAATGGGGCAGCCCCGTGACCAGCCTGGTCAGCTGGGGGTCCTGTTACCCAAATTTGCCTGCAGTTGTGTGGTGAGGACACTCTCTCTGAAATCACCCACCACGCTTTGTCCCTCATGCTGTAGCCCCATAGATGTCGGAAGCCATTGTGTGGTTCCACACACAGCCAAATGAGCAGCTGAGGCCGGAAGAGGGAGACTGAAGCTGCTGGCTGGTGGCTGCTGGGTCTGCTTCCCGGCTGCGGGACTGGGTGCCAGAGCCAGAGAAGCCAGGTCAGGGTCGTGAGGAGCGGCTGGCATTGTGGGACTCTCCCATTCTCTCCTTTCCAAGGGCCCAGGCCGGCATTGCTGGGGAAATGGGAGGGGCCGGGCAGCCAGCAGCCGAGAGTGAGAACTTCCCTTTGCCAGAGCCAGCTGCTGGCTGCCATCTGGGCAGGGGCAGTGCCAGTTTCCCAAATCTGCCTTCCCTTTGGAAAAGGGGTTGGGAGGAGGACTCTGTGCTGAGAAGATAGCTTCTCCTTCCATCCCGAGGATCTCAGTCAAAAACCCAACAAAACCAGCCTTTGAAAAAGGAAGGGATGAGAAATGTCACACATTGGGCTATTTCCAAAGGAATTTGATTCTCCCGTCTTTAAATGCGAGAAAAATCATTATTCACACCTGATATTCCTTGGTTCTTTCATTTTAGTTAGTGATAATCTTTGATATTTTAAATTAAATTTAATTGCTTGCACAAATAAAATGTTGGTATCTGTGTGTCCTTTTTATTTGTCTCATAGGGATCACCTACTATGAGGTGCTAATTCCTTGAGATCTGTGAGTTAATCGTTTTAATTCACCATATGCCATGAATAACTGTACCTCACCTACACTGAGACTGAATTGATGCTTACTGATGTAGTCATTCATTCACTTATTGAGTCTTGATTGAGTACTCCTTGAGCACCTTCTAAGCTTCAAGCACAGGGTGGTTATTGATGAAAAGTTGAAGATCAGCTCCTATTCTCAGAGTTCAGCTAGTTGAATGGAAGCATTCCCTCCGGCCTTACTGGAAGTCAGGGGAATGGGTGCTACCACTGCTGAGCATCCACACCTGTGCGTGCTGCAATGGTGTGCTGAGTTGTTTGCTTTGCTACCACTATGCTCCCAGGAGTCAGGTGGGAAAATAGTTGGCAGCAGGCAGATCATAGAATGAGGGGTCCTCCACAAAACTAAAAAAAGCAGCCAAGCTTTATCCATACGTGAAAGTCAAAACATTGAATAACTCTTCCACGATGGGCACTGACCAATCAGAACAAACGCTGGCTGAGAAAGCCCAGTATGACCACCCTGCTACATACAGGCTGAATATGAATCCTGGATTTATTTTTTATTATTTCCTTACCTTTGAAATTCTTTTCCTTCACATCTTTATTCTCAGTGAAGTACAGAGCCAACCCAACCTCCCATCATAGTAAGTACTCATTTAAAATTGCCTAGGTGGATGGATGTAGGAACAGAAGTGTCTCATGCTCCACAAGTCCTCCAGCTTCTCAGAGATCCTCATTGTGGTGCTTCAATTATCCTGGTCCTGAAGCAACTCTAAACGTGCCTATCACTCAGGCAATAGTAGGAAGAGACCGGCTGAAAGCCAAGGAAGGTCTCAAGGATGGCATTAGCTTTCTGAAATACAGGGTTTGGTCTCCCAACTCTGGAACCTTAATGTTTATTTGCCTGCGGGGGGCAATCAGGTCCTCTAAGAAAATCTGCATCACATTGTCCAGATGCACATGAACAAGACTCTCTTGCATTTTAAGTGTTTCCTAAATTATTTTACGAGAATTAAAAAATACATGTAAATATAGCTTACACGATACTGCACCTACAGAGAACACTCATTGTTTGATAAATTTAAACGTAAATGATCTCATTTGATCTTCATTACATTTCTTGAGATAGACAGGGGTTATGGGTTGAACCTCCAGTTATTTCAGAATGTGACCTTTTTTTTTTTTTTTAAATAGGGTCATTGCAGATATAATTACTTAAGAGGAGCTCATACTGGAATATGTTGGGCCCTCAATCCAATAGGACTGGTATCCTTATAAAAGAAGGAGAAGCGACACCAAGACAGAAACAAAGAGAAAATGGTCATGTGAAGACAGAGGTAGAGATTGGAGTTATACAGCTACAAGCCGTGGACCACCAAGGATTGAAGGTCACTACCCACAGCTGGAAGAGGCAGGGAAGGATTCTTCCCTAGAGCTACTAGAGAGAATGACCTTGCTGACACCTTAATTTCAGATTTCTAGTCTGCAGAACTGCGAGAGAACAAATTTCTGTGGTTTGAAGCCACCCAGTTTGTGGTACTTTGTTACAATAACCCAAGGAAACTAATACAGCAGAACAGTTCCCATTTTATAGATGAGCAGAAGTAAATTGTCCAGCTAGCAGGGTAAGCGGCAGAGCCAGGCCAGAAGTAGCACCTCCATAACTCAGTGCTCTTTCCGTAAAACCAAATTACTGACTGGTAATATTGACTTTAGCATTCTGGTACAGATAGCCAGTTGAGAAATGAAATTAAGACCAGAAATAGCCTTAATGGACACATAGATGAGAACAGAAAAGACTCATTGGTTAAGAGCCCCAACTTGGACTCTTGGCCCTGTCCTTATCAATCATGAGATGTTGGACAAGTTGACTGGTCTCTCTAAGCCACTGCTTTCTCATCCATAGGAATGAAGGAGCATCTTTCTCATGAGGTTGCTATGAGGTCTAAATTAGATAATATAAAAATGCTTACTTCAGGGTCCAGCCCAGCATAAGTGCTCAAAGTGATAAGCAGTAATTATTACAGTGGCTACTTCTTTTGGGGGGGGGTTGGGGGGATAGAACATGGTCCGGGAATCAAACCCAGGTCTCCCGCATGGAAGACAAGCATTCTACCACTGAACCACCCGTGCACCCTGACTACACATGCACCCCATGGTGGTTACTTTCATCATTTATTTCTGAGATGGCAACTCTGCCTTCAGTCCAGAAAGGACTTCTTGGGGCAGTTCTTGACTGGTTTGTACTTTCAGGGACTCTTGATGTCTAGTAACTGTCTCCTCCATGAAGTGAGAGGAAATCATTCAGGAGAAACTGAGACATGGGGAGGTCAAGTCCCATATCCAGCAAATGTTAGGGCCAGGATTTAAGCCAGGCATCTCCATCCCAGAGGCTGTGCTATTATCAACTATACAATGTGGCCCCTGCATCTTAACAAGGAGTCTGCCTTTGATTAAAGAACTGTATGCCCCACATGGAAGGATTTCAGAGATTAATTATGGACTCATTGAAAAAGTGCTCATAAACAAAGCACTTTTTTGAGCCTCTCAAATCTCATTCTGAAAGCTCTTACTTCCTCTCTTACCAAAAGCCCTGAGCAGCCCTAGAGTCTCTTCCAAAAGATCCTTTGAGTGCTGAGATTTGCTGAGCCACAGTCAATGAAGCTGACTGACGTGCCTAAAAGTCCTCAGCCATAAATTTATCACTAAAAAACACATTTTCTAAGTGCTTACCAAGCTCTGTGCAGTCACTGGGCTAAGATATTACTGAAAAGGTGTTTCTTACCCTTGGGAGAGTCTAAAGTTGAGGAAGACAAGTCAGTTCTGATGCACATATGGAAATCCCTAAGGACAAATGGCAGGTTAAGAGACACTCCATCCCTAGAAGGATCATAGGGATGGAGGAAGCTTTGTATGAGCCCAGCCTAGATGAATTAGATCCACTAATGTTGCAAAAGCAACTTCTGAGGGAATATGAGGAGAACTTACACAATCAAGAAAAGTGCAGAGGAAGTGGGAACTGGTTTGTTCACTAATCCTGAGATCCTACTTAGGGGTTACCTCCTGGTTTGGCAAAAAACATTTCAGGGCAAATAAAAGCAATCATACTTCAAGACATGAGCTGCCTCAAGAGGTGACATGGAGTGCGTGTTAGTTTCCTAGGGCTGCTGTAACGAAATCCACAAACTCGGGGGCTTCAAACAACAGAAATTTATTCTATCAGTGTTCTGGAAGCCAGAAGTCTAAAATCAGGGTGTCATCAGGATCATGCTTCCTCTGAAGCCTCTAGGGGAGGATCCTTTCTTGCTTCTTCCAACTTCTGGTAGCCCCAGATGTCCCTTGGTTTATGGCAGCACAACTCTGATCTCTGCCCGAGTCCTCACATGTCTGTCTTCTCTGTGTCTGTGTCTGAATTTCTCTCTTCTTATAAAGACACCAGTTATATTGAATTAAGGTCCATTCTAATCCAATATGACTTCATTTTAATTAATTACATCTGCAAAGACTCTATTTCCCAATAATGTCAAACTTGCAGGTACCCGGGTTTAAGACTTGAACATATCTTTTTGAGAGGACAAAGTTCAACCTCCAATAGGGAGAAAGCATATGTATCTTCAAGAAGGGTTTTCATAAAGGTAAGGATATGAGAATTAATGTAATATACTAAAGAGATGTTTGGGATGTTTGAGTTGCACTTGAGCCAGAGCACCAATGATACCTTGCTTTTGAGTGGAGCTAGATGTTTCACATATATCCTTGTCTGGTGTCTTACTATAGCCAGGAAAATTGTCAAGGTGGCATTTCTAGCCCAACTCTACATATCAGGAAATGGGAGCTCTGAGAGGTTATGTGCCTAGTATTTGTAGCATTGGGGCCCTTTCCCAGGACTCTAACTCCAAATTGAGGGCAGATTTGGTTTCTTAGGCAAGTGAAGACTTCTGGGGACAATACAAGGTTTTGTGACAACACAATGCACTCAGATTT
The DNA here is from genome assembly GCA_004026745.1 of Myrmecophaga tridactyla. NCBI lineage: Eukaryota > Metazoa > Chordata > Mammalia > Pilosa > Myrmecophagidae > Myrmecophaga > Myrmecophaga tridactyla. The sequence goes on from PVIY010020906.1 coordinate 28,371, forward strand.
TGCCATTTTCATCTGAATCATCAGGATCTGAGTAGATCCCAAATAGGAACTTTCCTGGACCAGACCAAGTCCAGCCTTTCAGAGTACAAAGCATAGTATCCCCAGGCTCTCAGGTCTCCCTTATTAAAACCAAGCTCCCATGCATTTCACAGGGGTACCTGGCCACTACTATGTGTTGATTTTTTTAAAAAAAAATAATAAAATTAAAACAACATGTGAGTTTTATCTCTTTATCTCATGAGTCTGGAGGGAAAAAAAAAGAACACAAACTGTTCTCCCAGTGGGACATTCACCTGATTAGAAGTCATAAAACAGAGCAGTTCTTTAGTTAATAATGACTGGAATATCTCCGACCCATGGTTACTGGAAAGAAAAAAAAACTAACTACAGATAAACTCCCTAGGGTTTCAGATCCGTTTTGCAATAAGCTGTGTTATGAAGGAAACCTGGCCCCAAAAGATAGTCTGAATGCAAAATAAAGATAGTTCATATGCTTTGAAGCAGGTACAGGGCTCCTGTGAAAGCACCAGAATCATATTTTTGGAGGATCATTATATTTCCTGCTTCAGACTTTATTTGGGTCCCACAGTTCTTTTATACAACTCCTATTTTTAGTCATCAGAGGTACCATGTCCTGCTAGGCAGGGGCCCCAGCAGGGCAGGTCTGGACAGGAGGGGCAAGGGTTGGATGCCTGGAGAGGCAAGAGAGCTAAGCAGGCAAGAGGCAGGCAAGCTGTAGGGAGCAGGAGAGACTGAAAGTAGGCTGTGGGAAATTCTGAGGGTAGAGACTGAGTGGGTTTGGGGAACAAGACTCCAGGGCCCAGGAGGTCAGAGAGTTATTATGAAGGGGTTGGAATGTATAGACAGAGCAAGAGAAGTCTTTGAGCCCTTTATATATCCTGTCATAAGAGAGTGGGCAGGGGCTTAATGCATAGGTTTGAACCAAAGAAGTGCAGAATGACTCTGGATTACAGTAAGGGCAGAGGTGCCAGCTTGCTGGGAGGTTCCCTATAATCTGAACCTCTTGGAGAAGAAAATGAAAACACCTGTGATCATTAAAAACTGTAATAAAAGAAAACTATACTCTTCATTTGGTGTTCATTCACTCACCCTCTAATCCTGTGAGATGAACTTTTGTTGAAGAGGCAGAAAATAGAAAGTACAGTGTCTCTTGAACTAGAATTAGGGAAAGGGAGATGGACAGTTCCTTATCTGCTGAGATTTATCTGACTCTTTATCTGGGTGGTGAGTTCCATTTTGTAGGCTGCCCTCTAGACTTACTTATGTAAGAAGATATTCTAAAGTTTCTTTCTGACCCACAGTTGCTTCCCACCACTTTATACATTTAACATTTTTTGGTTTTGTGCGTCTCAAGTTAAAGAGAGAGAGAGAGAGAGAGAGAGAGAGAGAGAACACAGAGGAAGGGTCCACATAAAAAAAAATCTAAGAAATGGGTTTGACCCAATCATCCAGTCATCCAAATTTCCAAGGAGAAATCTCTACTCTGTGGAATCCTCTTCTTCCTTCCTACATTCCTCTCTAGCCCCTTCTGGGCCCAAAATGGACCTCTTGATGTGCCTTTCATGCGATCAATATATCTCTAGTTTTGCCCCCTGATGGCCTCCTCTTGCTCCTGGGCTTTGTGATCAGAGTAGGCTACGGAGCAACAGGAAGAAAGGGCCTCTAAGAAAGGCCCTGAACAATCTAGGTACCAGGGTGGGATACTCGGAGGAACCACATTACCAGATGGCTGAGGTGGGAGGAGGAGTTGCATGGCTGGGTGCGTCAGTTTGAAATTCGTGTACCCCCAAAAAGCCATGTTCTTTAATCCGAATTCAATAATGCAGGGTGGGATCTGCATGATTAAGTTGTTTCAATGGCAATGTGACCAACCCAATTGTGGGTGGGACCTTTTGATTAGGTAGTTTCCATGGAGATGTGTCTCCATCCATTCAAGGTAGGTAGTTTACTGGAGTCCTTTAAGATGGAACCATTTTGGAAAAAGCTTCAGAGCTTACATAGACAAGAGATCTTTGGAAATATAGAAGGAAAATATCCCCAGGGAAGCTTTTTGAAAGGAGAAACCAGAAGAGAAAGCTAGCAGGTGTTGCCACATTACTTCCCAGCTGACAGAGAAGCCCTGAACTTCATCAGCCTTTTCTTGAGTCAATGTATCTTTCCCTGCATACCTTAGTTTGGACATTCTTATGACCTTAGTACTGTAAACATGCAATGTCATAAATTCTCTTTTTAAAAGTGATTCCATTTCTGGTATATTGTATTCTGGCAGCTTTAACAAACCAAAAGACCAGAAAACAGGTCTTGGAAATTCCCTCGGAACTGGCCCAACCCTTTATGAAAGAAGACACAAAGGGAATTAGAGAAGACCCTGCCAGCCAACCAGAAGAAAAAGAGAAGCATACTAGAAGTAGAAGGAAGAAAATGGGCTGAGTTTCACAAAGCTAATGTCAACCCCTGAACAACAATGGACATATCAAAATACCATCTTACTCACTGCACCACTGCAGTACATATACTAAGGTTTCATTGTTTACTTGTCCCTGTGTTCATGTATTTGCTAAGTGCCAAGTGTCATGCTAAACAATAGAAATGCACAAGAGAATCCTAACTAGTTGGTAAGCATTTATTGAGAACCTACTCTAACCAAAACCTTGAAGGAAGCATGGATGGGGCAGGAGGATGAGCCAGTACAAAAACTAAACGAAAGACACAATCCTCATCATCAAACTGGTTGAGAGAACAAAGCAAAGCCTCATGAGATAGCCAGGTGGAACATACCTGAATAAAATCTTATTTTTCCAAGCAGTACATTCCCCCATAGAAAGAGATTCACTTTTGTTGAGAAAATGCTGGCCTTCCTGGGCATTAAGATCAGCTGGTGCTTTTGATTAAGAAATTACAAAAAGCAAAATTTGTCTGTAAAAGAATGGAAAGATATCCAACAGCTGCTTTAAGGAAGGATTCAGAGACAGGGATACCCAAAGGCCAATGGCTGAAGAGAAACTTTGGGAAGAGAGGGTGAAAAATCTTGGTTTTTATTTATTGCCAGATAGCGTATCGTTTAACTTTCTCCTTCATCTCTCCATGACATCATAGTCAATTCTGCATTACTCACTAATGCTTTGTGGGTTGGCTCCTATTTGAGGTGGGTATGATGAAGCCCAGATTTCTTCTTCAAGATGGTCACAGGCAAAAGAAGAGGATTCTTATGTGAGAAAAACTAAAGGTAAGTTACATTGAAGACTCTTTTTAGCACTACATCAGCAAGTTTAGATGTGAAATACATGTACTCAGGAAACTCAACATCAGGGAAGTGATCAGAGGAGGGAGAGTAAACAGGATTATCTTCCTAAAAGCGGCATATTTTGAACTAACGGCCCCTTGGGAAATAGATTCAAGACTGCAATTCAAAAGTATTTGTGTAGCTTCACAGAAATATAAAAGTATTTATGTAATTTCAAAGAGACCCCAAAATATACATATCATTTCCTAGCCTCAGTTTAAGATAGAGATATGAACACAGGCAGACATACACATACACTCAGTTACACGAACAACTACCACAGAGGAACACAGAGGCATACACCAAATCACATATCTGTTATACACAGTCAGATGCCATTTAGATTATTTCAGTCTCTGCAAAAGTGGTCATTGCTCTCACAGAGATTGTGCAAAAAGCGTTCATTAGTATTAAAACTATGTCATTGCAGAAGTGCAGAAAAGTCAAATTTATAACATGTGAGACATTTTTAGTGGAAAATGTAAATACATAGCAGAGAGGGTTGGGCACACGTCCGTTGAAACCATTACCTCACAGAGCTTAACACAGGTCTAGGTCTTTCTCAGAGAAAACCTATTAAATCTAAAGCAAAATTCAAGATCATCTTATCAAAGTCAGAACGGATGCCTTAAAAAGCACAAATAATCAGCTCAGAAAATTTAAAAGCACAAATAGCCAATGAAATACATAGATATTTTAAAAATAAAATTCTTTACTGAAAGTCAAAGAAATGCAAATAAAAATGATACGACACTATTTTTGCCATAATTTGTAAAAAGGTGAAAAATACAAAAAAAAAATTTTATTGGTGTTGATTCAGATGGGAACATGGAGTAATGGATTCTTTCCCACAGCGTTAATGGGATTGCAATTTGGTACAAAACCCTTACAGAAGGCACCATCTACACAAAACCCTGAATATGTGTGTACCCTCTGATCTGAACTCCACTTCAAAGACTTTATCTTCATAGAATACCCAGGCAAGGGGACAAAGATGTGTACTGAAGGTTATTCATCCCAGTATTCCCTAAAATATTGAAAATTGGAATTGTCTAAATGTCTAGCATAGGGAGATTATTGAAGTAGGGTACACATTCAATGAACTGCTATGCCACCATTTACAGTAATAATGTAAGTTTTTATGACATGGAAAAATGTTATAATACACAGTAAGATGTTATAAGTGAAAAAAGCAGATTCCAAACAATTATACAATGCCACTCTTTGAAATAATAAAAATAGTAAGGTACTTTGGTTGTTAAATTAGAATATGAGCTGCATGACAGGAGTGACACTATTGGCTGCTAACTGCTGTCTAGAAAAGTATCTGGCATAAAATAGGTACTCAATAAATATTTGTTGATTAAATGAATTCACGCTTACTATGGACCAGGCACTTTTGTAAACACTTTATTTTATTCTCAACCAGGCTGTGCTCTAAGTCTTACAATGAGTGCCACTGAACTGTGAGGAAGCTGAGGTATTAAGAAATTAAGTGACATGGTCCAGGTCACCAATCTAGTAAGTGATGAAGCCAGGAATCAGACTCAAAAATCCTGTCTTCTCTCAAATACTTTCCTATATATATGTATATAGAAAAATCTGGAAGGATAAATACCAATACACCAACAGTAGTGATTTAGGCGCCTTGAGTGGTGGGTTTACTCAATATCTTGTTTTCCCTTCTTGCTTGTAAAGGGTTTCTAATTTCTATAAAAGGCACATGTAAGTAATTTATATATTTTAGATATATATAAAAATCGCTTTTGAATAATAGGCAATTTTCCTTAATGGACACTTTTTCTGGCCAAAAGCAGAGGACAGGAAGTCCCCAAGGAAGAGATGATGAACAAGTAAAGGGACCATGGTTCCCAAGCCCCAGGCTAGAACACCTTATTGAAGGATAGATTTTTTACTTTCTAAATCAAGGTAAAAAAATTTCCAGAACCCACACGCCTCCTAATTTGCTGTATGTTCTGTCCTACGCCCTCCAAACCAAGAGGATTCCAGCACACTCCCTTGGGATTACCATTCACCTGGACAAACCAAAGGGCCTCCCACAGGCCATCTGCACGTGCAGACAATTATTAAGTTGCCTGTGCCCTTCTAGGGTTCCTCCTCTGTGCTGGGTTCTGGGTTGGCACGAGGGAGACAAACTTGAATAAGATACAGCCCCAGCTTTCAAGAAACTCAGAGATCACTGGAGAGACAGATAAGATTAAAAACACCACTTAAAAAGTATTAAAAACCTAATTGAAGGAGTACAAAGAGAGGGCATCTAATTCCTATAATTTCCTGAACTCACCTCTATCATAGAGCTCATTCCATTTTCTATTTTAAGTGTGGTCTTTTTCACATTTGCATCCTTACTCCTGGCACAGAATCGGCAGTTTAATGAGCAACTTTACCTGACTGGTCATCTCCATATAGAGATGGTCCTGTACGCAACTTATCCAGCTTGGCCCACTGAGTATCAGGCCAAGCAAGAGGCTATATACCAAGAAGAGAGTATCTTAGAAATCTCTCTGGCTAAGGAATTAACCAGACAGACAAGAGGAAGGAAGGACTTTCTAGACTGAGTGAACACAAGTGCATGGCTGACGTATAAAACAGCTGGATTTGTTCTCATCAAAATAGATATGGCTAAAGCAGAGATGAGACGGGTGGTGAGCAGAGCTGAGTCATGAAGAGCCTTTTATTCATACTAAGAAGTTCAGATTTTATCTTGCAAGCTATGGGGATTCAAAGAGAAGAGGCAAAATCATATTTGGTTATAGGATAATCATGCTGGTAACATCATGGGAGGTGGAAGAAAAGGGGCAAGTTGGAGACAAAGGAGGCCAGTTAAACTTGGAGGCAACTGCAAGAAACTATCGAGGAGATAATGATGGCTGGAATGAAGCCAGGGGCTTCAAGACTGGAGAGAAAAAGACACCCCAGTATTATTTTCCTCTGGAGCAGCTTAAAATCATTCCCTGGCAGGCAGAACTGTTAAAAATTGACACTTGATTGTGGAAAAGGCTGAGACCATCTTAAGGACCGAGCCATCCTGCCTGCTCAGCAGCACCAATTCCCCAAGGTTTCACACCCCACTAACACCTCGGAGCACACCCCTCCCACAGGCAGTAATGAAGACATCCAGGCAGCTAGTGAAACACTCAGAAGCGGCAAGCAGAGAGAGAAAAAGTGCATTACAGAACCCAGCATCTGTGTCTTGCAGCTGCCAAGCAACCTCCATGTGTTCCTGCAGCTGTCAGCATGATAGTGATGGAAAACGGAACAGAAGGGTGAAAAGAACGTTCAGCAACAGGCTCTGAGCACCATTCAGGTAGGTGGGCTCCAGGGCAATGCAAGGATGATCCTCTGGGTGCTCCAGGGAGCTGCTACTTTCCTTGGAAAAGAACTGCCAAGTAGGCTAGACCATTCCTTGGGCTACACATAGCAGGGCACCAGAGCCAGGTGTCCCAGGAAATCTGAGAATGGACTTGCTTACCAGCCTTCTTAGTTTGATTGCAAGGCCCCAGTCTCGATTTCTGAGGGTGCAGTATGACCTGCTACTTTGTGTTCAAATACATAAATCAAAGTTAAGTGCATTGAGAGAGTTGCTTGAGAATTTCATGACTCCCTCATCTTCAAACAATCCAAGATACGACCCAAGGATATCATGGTTCACCAGAATAGGGAACTACTGCTTTTGACATTTCACCTGTTGGAGGTTGGGGGATGGACTGTGTTGAGAATTTGCTCATACATCCATTAATTCAGGGATTGTCCCTACTGAATACATAAAAATAAATATAGCAGATTTTGTGGCAGCTAAAAGAGACACAGAAGCCTGGATATGTCATCATGCTGCACAATTTAGGAAAAATTCTTACATCCATTGTTTTTTCTACAACCAGAGCTAATATTCAGTCATTTGCACCGGGGCAGGCATTCCCGATAGTCACGCCCATGGCAATTGTGACTGCCCAGTGCCCTTTCTAACTGGTTGTTAAACACGATGTTTTGAAGGCCACCTAGTCCAAAGAAACACTATAAGGTCAGACTTTATACTCTAAAAGTGCTCGGCCTGTGATTACCTGCTAGCTTAACCAGGATGTGAACCCTCAAGGGGCTTACAATATAGTCTGAAAAGAAAGCTATAAGAAAGATATGAAACAATTCTAGGGTGAATGAAAACAAGTCCCTGGAGGTGTAGGGCAAAGAACAGACACGCCATCTGGGTAAAATAAAAAATAAGGGAAAGATCGCCAGGCATTCAAAGCAAGCTTCATAAAGTATGTCACTTTATGGTAGAGGTTTGACGGCTGATATGGGCTTTGAAGGAATTTAGGAATTGGATTGAACCTCTGTCATGATTACCAGGGAAACAGGCTCTGGAGACACACTCCCTAGGCTCAAAACTCAGCTTTCGCACGTATAAAATAAGGGTGATAATAATGGCACCAACTCAAGGGTTGCTCTGAAGATTGAAAGATAATCTAGGTAATATATCTGCCATAGAGCATGGTCAGTAAATGACAGGTGCTGTGATTGCACCTCGCCTCGCACGTGGTTAAGTGGTAAGGATCCTTCCCACAGGTGCGCTTCGCCTTCCTTGTGTTAACAGCGAAGTCTCCTAGTTGCAAGCCACAGAAACCATCTCTGGCTGATGACGATCTATGAATATTTAAACAGAGAAGGAATTTATTGAAAGGTAATTCACAGACTCACCAGAAAGCCTGAAGGTCCAAATAAGAAAGTGGGCAGGAACCAAGAGACCCTGGGCAGCCAGGACCCCTGGAAAAGTCATGCCTGAGGCCCCACACAGTGGTGCCCCAAAGCCTTTTCTACCCACTGTCTGCTTGCTAAAGGTTTACTCTCAGAGAAAAGCCAAGGCTTTAATCCCTCTTAAGATATAAATACCCCAAGGAGGAGTAGCGCTTTATGTCATTATCAGTGTTTACACCTGTGAGCAACAGAATTGAGAATGTTTTGTTAAGGGGAAAAAGGATTTAGAATGCAAACATGGCACCACCGAAAATACATACACCTCATGAATTTGCCTAAAATGGCCTGAAAAGAAATACAGACGAAATACTGCTACAGTAACTCCCTCCCTGTTGTAAATGCATCCCCACGCCTTAATACTGGAACTAAATTTGGAGTTGGCCTAAGGACTTAGTGATCATTTTGAGGAGAGAGGAGCATTTGCAGGCAGATCCCTTACCCTCTGGGAAGAATTGCCTGTGAATCACCAGGAAGGTCCTGTATCCCCTTTTACACCTTCATGAGAGAAACAGTCCTTTTCCTCCTGCCTATCCCAGGTCTCTGATACCGGGTCCTTCCCCTTTGTCCTTGACCGACTAGATACTCTCTAATTTAGCAAAGACTTTTCTTTTTCATTTTGGGATCTGGTAAATTTTACACTCAGTGGTTGGCTCAACATCCCCTGAAGTGAAAGAATCTTTATATTCTGTCAACCTCCATAGCTTTAGGGAATGTTTTAAATGGCATTTGGTGATTGAAAGCAAGATACAATTGCCCCATGACAAAGAATGTAACGAGGAAGGCCTCTCTAATAGCTTTTTTATTACTGTTAAGTCACAACACTTTCACAGCTACTTTTTATTCATGCAAATGAAGTGCAAATCAAATAAAAGCAACTGTCTGTCAACAGGTTGGTTTAAATACCAGATATCTTTTTTCTTCCCTTTTAAATAAAGAGCTAACAAGGACAGAAAAGAAACAAGATGGTGTCTTTTTGTTTTAATAGATGGTTTTTTTTTCTCTCTCTCACTCCTCCTCCTGCAGTAGACCTAAAAGGTCATAAGATGAGTGTTTTTTATTTCATATCCTTGAGCTGAAGGTATTTGGAGATGATAAAAAAAAATGCATGTTTTTGTTCTCCCTTTTCATTTGGAGTCCTCCTGTCAAGGTGCCCAGAATAATGCTTCTGGAGCAGATGGAGAAGGCACATGAAACCATACTGGGAAATCACATTTCCAGAAATGGTGTTTGTGTCAGCCCCATTCTGCAGTAACAAGGACCTCCTAGGTGGAGCCCACTGTGCCGTCCTCTGCACCCTGCCCATGCATTCCACAGGATCTTTAGCATTTGGCTGCTCTTAACACTATCAGTTTGATGCCCACTTCCAGAGACCACATATTTTCCACCTTTAGGCCAGTAGGAACCACAGGCTCAAGGACGCCTGGTGCTGTCCTGCGCCCGCAGGTGGGTCTCTCCACTTTGGCACGATGGTGATGTCAGAAAGAGTCCCAAGGACAGGGCTGAGGACGGGAGCCACATCTGCAGCCAGGATGAACAGGATCACCCCAAAGCAGCGAGAAACTGTAGGTGGCCCCAGAAAGACAGCTGATGACAAAGAGCACTTGTCGGGACCCTTGAACCAGAACGTAAGGACTTAGTGGGAAAAAGTCTGAGATTTCATTTCCTATCTGTGCTGTCAGAGATTGTTGTCTTATGGTTATTGTGATCCATATTCTTCGATTATACCTCCCGAATAAAGGGATCTTGGAAAAATGGCCAACATAGTAATAAGTGGCAGCTTAACTCCTACACACTGCAACCACACCATCACTGCACCACCACCTTGTTTAAGCCTCCACAAGCAGTGTGAGAAGGGGATGACTAAATAGTCCTGTTGGGGTCTCTGGAGGGGGCCAAATAAATGGCACTCCTGTTCACCAGAGAGCAAAACAAATTGATGAATAGGGCAAAAGAGCAGCAGACAGAGACCAGAATACAATCTTTATTACAAAAAAGCCAATTGGAAGAGCATTGCTTAATGTAAGAGAACCAGATTTATGCAGATTTGCTCTAATTGAGGCCATGTCAAACAGGGGGAGGGGAACCTGCTCAGAAAAGATTCACAGTGTGGAGGGGGAAGAAAGCTCCTGCTATAGGCAGAAGGAAATTGTCATATACATACAGATTATCAATCAGGTAAGTCACTAAGTCCCTCTACCTCCCCTGGAGCAAGTGAATAAAGATATAGTGAGAGTCCAGAATGACTCCACATGGATGAAAACATCAGGAGTGGGGCGCAACCTCTCCCTCCCAAGTCATTGTAAGGTGAGGAAACTGACAGAGAGATGTTGAGACGCTTCCCTTAAACTAATTTGTAAAAGATACAGCTAAGTCATTGGACTCCCTAGCCCAAGGATACCATGTGTGGTAGTTAGGGTCAGGTGTCAACTTGGCCAGCTGAAGGTGCCTAGTTCTATTGCTGTGGACAAGAGCCAATGGCATTGACCCTTATCTGTTGCTGATTACATCTGCTGTCAGCTAGGAGGCATGCCTGCTGCAATGAATGATGTTGATTTAATTGGCTGGTGCTTAAATGAGAGAGCTCAACGTAGCACAGCCCAAGCAGCTCAGCATACCTCATCTCAGCACTTACAGCTCAGCCCAGGCCTTTGGAGATGCAGAAAGGAATCACCCCAGGGAAAGTTGTTAGAACCCAGAGGCCTGGAGAGGAGCCCAGCAGAGATCACCCTGTGCCTTCCTGTGTAAGAGAGAACCTCAGTTGAAAGTTAGCTGTCCTTCCTCTGAAGAACTATATGTTTTTAACGAAATAAATCCCCTTTTATTAAAAGCCAATCCATCTCTGATGTGTTGCATTCCAGCAGCTAGCAAACTAGAACACCATGTCATCTATGCACGTTGAATCTCAGGTAGAGAAAAGCTTTATCAATCTCTGCAATCATCGGCCATTTCCCATCCTTCCCCATTTTCTTAATGTTTGCTTAGTTTGGCTTCTCAATCTTCACTAAAGTTTATCAGCACTCCCCTTTTTGAAGTTCATGTTTAAAGCTGACTGACACACCTCTAGCCATCACCATACAATAGCCTCACCAAAGACCCTTGTCCATGAATATATGCCTCAATTCTTTACAGTTCAACTTACACTGAAGACTTGTTTGGGAGAATGTGGCAGATGGCTTCTAGTGCATGCTAAGTATACATAAACCAGAGGTCTATGTTTTGTCTTTGAGTAAAACCATCAGAGAATTATGCATTTAAGCCTGTTCTTTCTTGGTCCTTCTTGCCCTCAAAGTTGACATTGGAGAAGAGTTTCAGAACTATTACATTTATTAAAGGGATATTGTGGAGAACATCGTTCATTTTGTTATTCAGTCTCCTGAAATCAACACACACAGGCACGTGCCTTTTAGCTCTAAGAGAAATTTTTTTCTAATTTTAAGTTTTATTATGACACTTTGATTAAGGTCATTATAGCTAATGTAAATTATGTTATAAATCATGTTGATAAATTATCTTTCCCTTTTTGATTTGGTCATCATGAAATTCAAAACCAAATTTATGTTCAATGCTCGCTGAATAGTACAAGACTCTAAAGTCTGTGCATCCCCTAATTCTCTCTACTGAAACTCCCTCTCTTACCACACCTTAAACCCCATGTCACATACTTGCCTTAGCCATCTGTTCTAGTTCTATTATCTAGACTAAATATTTGTTTTCTATTTTATAGTAGACTATGTATTCTTGCAAAAAATCATAAATTTCCTGGGAAGACAAATAAAATGTACCCTCTGTCTTCTTAATCTAACCTGCACCAAACTAATTTTTAAATGGTATTAAAAATTTTAATAAGGATATATTACCTGGGCTTTTAAACCCAAGAGTCAGAAAATATCAACATTTAACTTAAATATAAATTCCCAAATTATTAACAAGTTTTATCTGCTGCCTAAATGAAATTTGCAATTAGAATGGCTTTTCTTTTTAAGAGAGTGTTATTACTTATAATGAACAATTATATTCTATTTTTCAAAACAGTGATTTATTTAGATTTTTTTCCTTATATCACTAACCTAATTCACAGTGTGAATTAGCATTCATAGAATGAAGCATTTGACCCAGGTTAGTTCTGTTTTTATTTCTATAAATATTTTCTAATTCAAAATTATTAAACACCTTATTTTGCCAATATAGGCAGTTAGTAAACCTTGACAAATATCCCATTAAACACATTTTCTGAAGACTGTGTCTGTCGGCATCTGCAGCTAAATTTTATCTCCATTGCCTCTTGAGACTGGAAAGGATTTTTCTGGTTCTTGTTTTGGTTAGTGTTTTCCTCCAAAAATATCGACTGTTGCTGTCATCTTGTCAAGATAGGTTATCTCATTATTGACTCATACTTTCATTTAAAAACACATTATTTTCAACTTTATGATTTCCAATAGTTAGTTTTAGAAATAGTAGTATTAGTAGTCAGCCAAGCCTATTTTTTGAAAATGTTTTTTAAATATCCAAAGTCTAACAACTAGACCAATTGTCATTGGGTTGGCCTTTTAATCAAAATTAAAAGGGCAGAATTTGAAACCACTAATTATGTTTGCTGGATCTTCTTCACTTATTCTACTTTTTCATTTACAGAGAGTGAAGAGAAACTGATGAGGTTTTCCTTATTATTATTTTGCTTGTTTATCAATGTCAATTATGTGGTAATATTTGTAAAAAGAAAAGAAAAGAAGTTAAATACAGAGTTCTTATATTTGTGTAGGTTCCCATTACAGATGATAATTTGTGTATTCATGCTTTCATTTAAGCAGCAAATATTTACTCAGCCCCAAATATGCCAGCCATCATTTTGTGAGGAGTCAGGGAAAGAGCAAAGCCAAACTATGGAGAAACCAGATAAATAGAGGCCAAAAGGCCTGGCTATTGGGGAGCCAATGGGCAGCTTTAGGAAATACCCAGAGCTGGCATAGAGTTCATGTAGGTTCAATTGAACTATGTACCCTAAACAATTTCAGGTCTTTAATACAGCAATATATCAATATGTCCATGTGAATCCAGATCAAGGTGAGAAGCTATGAGTCAAGCCCATGTCCACTACTCAAAAACCAAGCTACCTGATGCTGCTAAAATAAATTCATCCATTTTATTTAAATATTTTTCACCATGTAGACACCTCTTATAGATTTTTTTTTCCCCTAAAATTGGGAAGTACTTTAAGAGTACAGGCTCTGGTGCTGGACTTTCTGGCTTACGTTTTTTAATTAAGGTATAAATTACACACAATAAAATACATAGACCTTAACAATTGTCTATGCCCATGAAACTACCACTTACATCAGATATAAAATATCCCCATCACCCCAGAAATGTTCCATATGGCCCTTGCTAGGCAACTACTTTCTGTTTTCTCTTACTATAGACCAATTTTTCCTATTCTAGAATTCCATATAAATTGAATCATACCGAACATATACTTAAGTGTCCAGCTTCTTTCATCAAATAGTGTTTTGGGCATGTTGTTTGATCAGCAATTTGCTCTTTCCAGTGTTGCATGGTACTCCATTATATTAATAGACCACCACTTATTTATCCATTCTCTTGTCAGTGGAAATGTGGGCTGTTTCCAGACTTTGGTCATTATCACTAAGACCGCTCTATTCATTTTTGTACAAGCCTTTTTGTGCAAATATCTTTCATCTGCAGTAGGGATAATAAAAGCTAAGATTTAGTATTGCTGGGTTGTAGAGTAGACATTCAACTTTTTAGGAAATTACCAAATAGTTCTCCAAATGAATTTTCCCATTTTATGCTCCTGCCAACAATATATAAAACATCTGGTTGCTCAACCTGCTCATGTTTAGTATTGGCAGTCTTTTATTTTAGCCAATCTTGGTATGTGAAGTGATATCTCACTATAGTTTTAGTTTCATTTCTCCAAAAACTAATGTTATCTGAACATTTTCTTTCATGAAGTGTCTGCTCAAGTTTTTTGCCTGTTTCTAGGTGGGTTTTTTTTTGGTCATTTTATTGTTGATTTGCAGAAACTTTTTATATATTGTAGATATAAGTCCTTTGTCACATATATGTATTGTCAATATTTTTCTCAGAATGGTGGCCTGTCTAGTTATTTTCTGAATGATGGAACAGACCTGACACTTTTTCTTTCTCCCAGGTAATCTTCTCTGGGGAAGGCTTCAGAAATATAGTCTTTCTGATATCTCTTGTGCATCAACCTTCTCTTTTCATCATACAATGAAAGGTATTTCTATAGCTCATTTTTTATCTATTCTCTGCTTCTTTGTTTATGGTCTTTGCTGAACTTAGCATATCCCTAAAGTCATCTATCTATATCTCCCTAGTCAGAATTAATTGCTTCATTCTGCAAACACGTATAGTACTTTACTTGTCTCTTTATTATTTCTTTCTATGTTAATAATTTACATATTTTCAACCCAGACCTTCTGTTGAGCTCTGGACCAACATATCCGATCACATATATGTAGCATTTTCACTTGGACAGTCCGCTCAAACTATGTACCTCCAAAAAAGAATTATACTTCCATTTCTTGCAATGATATTCTTTCCTTGGTCTGCCTGTCATAAATGGCACTACCATATACCAAGTTCTTAATCCAGAACCCCTGCATGTTTTTTTTGACACACATATCCAATGCATCAGCCAGGCTCATTGACTTTACCCCTCCCCTCACCCCACAAATCTTGAATTTATCCACTTGTCACCATCTTACTGACCACACTAATCCAATCACCATCATTTGTCTTCTCGATTCTTGTTTTGGCTTTAACATCTTTCACCCTCACTACGGTCCAG
>PVIY010020907.1:0-43280 GCA_004026745.1 Myrmecophaga tridactyla
TCTCAGCACCAGCAACCAAAACCAATTTTTATATATGTATCCTGTGCCAAGCACTGTGTTCAGTACAAAAGTCTAAGAATCTGCCTCCATAATCTCTTGAGGGAAATATTACTTATGTGTGGCAGTATATTCTGCCATGCATATTAAGTGTCAAGTGTATATTTAATATTAAATGGTATAAGATGGGGCGGTGGAAAGTTGGAGCAGTAGAAAAGGGCTTTATGTGAGGTGGGACTTGAAGGATAATATATTTACACTTTATAAGCCCGTTTAATCTTCACCACAACCGTATGTCTTAAGTACTTACATTATCCACATGCTTAGAGATAAGACAGTAGAGATATAGAAAGGGTAAGCAAGTTTTCCAATGGCACACAGCTGGTAAGTGGCTAAGCCAGAATCTGAATCTTAGATGTATGAGTCTAGAGTTCAAACTCTTAACTATCCAGCTCTCCTGGAAGCTTTTAGATAAAGAGAGAAGAGGAGAGAGGATTTACCAAATGAGGGAGATTCAGAACTTGTTCAGGCCAACATGGAGAAGAGAGTTGCTAAGGGAAGTTTACTTTTTATTGCCATTATTCACTGAACCCACAATGTCGATTCCTCTCTTTCTGTATCCTTTACATCCAATCATTTTTCAAGAGCTATTAATTCCTCTTCCAATACATCTATGCTGCTTTTTCCATTTCCACCACCTCTAGCTAGTCTAAGCCTCTGTACTAGCATCCATGCCACTAAACCACATACTATACCATGGATTGTTTAACAATGCAGGCTTGTTGGCTCAAGGTTTCAAAGGTGGAAGTCTTGCTTCCTGCTGGGGTTGGTATCTTCTGGATGACTGGTAATCTTTGGGGATCCTTGGCTTTTCTGGCCCATGGAAATGCACATAGTGGTGTCTTCTCCTTTCTTTTCGGGGTCCCATTAACTTCCAGCTTCTGGCTGTCCCTTGGGGCTTCTCGTTCAGGGCCCAATTTCCTTGGCTTATAAGGACTTCGTCCATATTAGATTAAAGTTCACCCTCACACAGTTTGGGCATGCCTTCACTACTAACATCTTCAAAGGCCCAGTTACAAATGGGGTCCCTCCCACAGGACCAACGTTTGGGACCTTTTGTAGGGGATGTAATTCAATTCCCAACAGCCTCAATAATTTCTCCTCTGGGTTACAGCATCAGTCTTTGGTCTCCGAATGCCATTCTTATCCTCACAATCCTTTTTTGTTTTCCTTCACTTTACTTTTAATTAGAGGAAAAAGATGAGAGTGATGACAACACAATGCGTAAGTAGCCAACTGAAAATCAATGGGACCACAACGTGCTCAGAGGTAATAGCACTGATGCCTAGTTCTAATAACACAACCAGAATAAAGGAGGAGAGGCTCAGTCTGTGAATAAAATAAAAAATTAGAGTTGCAAATGAGATCAAGCAGTGTCAATAGATGCCCCTTGCAACTAATCAAATGCATTCGATGTGAAAAATCATTAGAATATATTTTGACATCTTAGACCATTCTCATGCTCACAGATAGCTGTATTCTTAACAACATTGTCATTGAAAAGGGAGAAAAATGACGCACATAAAGGTAAAAATAAAGCCATGTGAAAAGTGTGGAACTTTTTGATAACTGTATTTGGAGAAGATTCAAAGAAATATGCATCCATTGCAGCATTCAATTATTAAAAACACCTTGAATGCAAAAACAGATGGCTTTGAATACCAGTTGACTGTACTTTCAGCTGGTGGGACTTAATACCAAGAGGTAGCATTATGGAAATACTATTCAGTCCTCCTGTGATTTACCCCATGTTTTTCATGGAGTGTTGAGTTGCTTTCTAAAAATTTTTAAAGGCCAGGTTGCTGACTGGGTGTGATTATTAACAATCAAATACTGCAGCTCACTAGTGTAAGACTGGGAATCTGGCTAGCTTCCAGTTGGGTAATTACATTCAGAAAACCTTGTTGAATCCCCCTTGGAGATCTAGTTATGAAAGCAATTCATAGGGTGGTTCGAAATTGTTGCTGTGGCCGGAGAAACAGTGCAATGCACCAAAAATGAAATAAGCCTTAGCTGCCAATGAATGGATGGAAAGCACACCACCGTGCCTGTTATGGAAAGCTAATGACCACCTTCCAATCTGTATTCTTAAAATAAGAAAAACATATTGGGGGTGCACAGGTAGTTCAGTGGTAGAATTCTCGCATGCCATGTGGGAGAACTGGGTTTGATTCCAGACCATGCAATCCCGCCCCTCCCTCCAAAATTTCAACAAATGATGCTGCAATAACAAGATAGTCACATGGAAAAAGAATGAAATGTGATCCCCACCATACAGCATACAAAAAGAAATAAATAAGACAAAAAATGATGAAAATGATTACCAGCCCAACCAATATATATAATGCAGCTAAATCCCTCTTAGTTTTCCAGTGTATAGTCAACGACCAAATCACAACTATTGTTAGAGAATGTTTTGGGGTATCAAAGTATTTGTTTTTATAGCATCTATCCTAGGAATATTCCTTCTTACAATTTGAACTTGAAGCCTTCTTTGTTATTTTTTATTTTAATTTTGGCATGTGCAGATTCCAGGAATTGAACCTGGGTCTCCGGCATGATAGGCTAGTATTTAAACATTGAGTTTCCCTTGTCCAGTCTCTCTTTGCTATTTTTGATATAAAAAAGTAAATGGCTTAGTCTTTTATGCATTATATCCTCATCATAAACATTGCATCCAGTAGATTAAAAGGAGGCAACAATAATGTTAATAACGTTTTTGTTATTAAAGTATTTGATAATTTGCATCAGGCTGTTCCAAACCCAATTACACACCAGAATCACTTGAAAAGTTTAAAAATTAAAAATGATCTATATACCTGGGTCCCATACATGACCTACTTAATAAGTATTTGGAGTAGGATTTGGTAATCTATATTTTTTAAGACTCTTTCTGATGGTTGTGATTTGTCGCCAGGTTTGATAACATCTCAGGAACTCTACTCTGTTTCTGTACAACTGCTCTCCTTAAGAACTGAGATGTTTTAAAAATGTGTTTGGTTAAATGAATGGAAGTAACCAGGAAAAAAAATCACACACTGAGATAAAAGGGGACCTCTGGGAATTGAGAGTAGCTGCTGGTGGCAAAGACATCTCGAGCCACCTCCTTCTCTTTTGGCATGGCCTCGAAGTGGTTGATAGTATAAGATGAAAAAAGAAGCCAGGCTGGTATCTGCTCATTATTAGACAAAGATCATCATCCATTGAGAAATTTTTGTTTCTTAAGTGTGTTTCACAACAGCTTCTTGAAAATATGCTGCAGTTGCCTTCAGCAATAATTTATTTTAAAGAAGAGTAATAGGGAACTGAAACATTTTCTGTCTGCTAAAGTCTCAAAAGGAAACTGTGCCAGTTTGAAAGGATTATGTAACCTAGGAGGTGGCCGTTTCTTTTAATCCCTATTCAGTACTGTAGGCTAGAAATTTGATTTGATTATATCTACAGAGATGTGATATGCCCGATTGTGTGTCTTAGCCTTTGATGAGAGGGAGGTATGACTCCACCCATTCCAGGTGGGTCTTGATTAGTTTCCTGGAATCCTTTAATAGAGGAAAAATTTTGATGAGAACCAAAGAGCCCACAGCTAGAGACCTTTGGAGCTGAAGAAGGAAAATGCCCCCAGGGGAGCTATATGAAACAAGAAGCCAGGAGAGAAAGCTAGCAGACGTCATCATGTTCTCCATGTGCCTTTCTAGTTGAGAGAGAAACCCTGAACTTCATTAGCCTTTTTGAGTGAAGATAACCTCTTGTTGGTGCCTTAACTTGGACATTTTTATAGAGTTGCTCTAATTGGGACATTTTCATGGCCTTAGAACTGTAATCTTGCAACGTAATAAATTCTCCCTTTTCTGGTATATTGCATTCCAGCAGCTAGCAAACTAGAAGAGAAACCAAGTAAAAAGTTCATCTATTTCTGTTCCTGGGTGCATTTTTTTTTTCTTTCTCTGTCACTTTAATAGTATATTCATAGAAGTGATGGAAGCCACCTAACTTAAATGGACTTTGTTTATGGAAAAAGTTTTTTTTTTGAGATGTGGAGAAACTCTTGTGCTTTATGCTGAACCATGGCCGTCTCAATTCATCAGATCACCTATAACTCAAAAGAGTTGCATTCATCAGATTTCACCAGTTTATTGGCAATGGAAAAGAAAAGTTTATTCATCTTGTTAGATTAGATGATCTCTAAGGTCCTTTCCATCTCTAAAATTCTATTATTCTTTTCCATCCCAGTGATAGACAAAGTACAGAAATTTATCACATCTCTCTGATGAAATAGAAACTAGTGAGAATCCACAAAGCATTTTAACCCCAAAGTTTTGGTCTTTGTTCCTATTTTGCTGCTGAAGCACCTTATGCAACTTTATTTTTTTTATGATTTAGAAGGTGAAATTCATCAGTACTGCTGGTTAGAATCAATATGAAGGTGCTGGCTGGTGATTGTAAATAATAAGCTCATTATTATTCTCTTGGGTCTTATTCCTAGCTGATGATGAATAATCTTGGAGACATATAAGGTCCTCTACAATATTAAATTATATGAGACCTATGGAATATCAAATAGTTGTGGCTCTATCTTTGGTACTTCTGGAGTTGTATATATATATCTTTTAACATCTATCTCTAGCAGTTTGTATTTTTGTTGTTGTTGCATATCTGTCTTACCTACTAGACCACACATTCTTTGAGGACAACAAGCGTTCATGTTTACATTGTCAGGAACTTGTACAATGCTTGGTACATGTTAAATTGACATTTAACTGGATGTCTCTTGAATACTAAATGAGTCCAACTTCTTTCAAATAACTGCTTAGTTTTTTTAAATAAAGCCCCAAAGAAAAAAATCTTTCTGCAAAGTCTATACTGAAGCTTAGGAAATAAGCCAGGAGAACCTCAGTTCCTTTGAAAGTGTGAAGTCAGGAGAACAAGGCTGGAATGTTTACTTATCAGGCCAGCTTTTTCTGATTCTATTTCCAGTAAGGATAGGTAGCTCAAGTAAACAATCATTATGTTGTGGTCCAGTTTACCCTCAGTGGTCAGAACACTGACTTTCAAGGTAGAACTTTTCCCTGAGTCAGTATAACCTCTATTTATTCAGTCTTATTCAGAGCGATCTGGGTCACTCAGAGACCCAGATTGACAGTGTTGGGGCTTGAATCGGTCCCCCACAAAGGACCTGTTCAAGTGTTAACCCCTGGTCTATGGTTATGAACTCATTTAAAGATGCTATGATTAGTTAAGGTGTAGGCAAACTGAATGGTGGGTCTTAACCCAACATGGCTAAAATCCTTATAAGAAAAGGAAATTGGACATAGAAATAGAAAGCCCAAGGACGTGACAACAGAGACAGGTTGCTGTATGATGGAGGCAGAGATTGAGCCAGCTCCAAAATGCTACAGACTATGGGAAAAATCATGGCCTGGCAGTACCTTGATGTTGGACGTTGAGCCTCCAAATTGTACGCCAATGAATTCCGGCCTTTTAAGTCAACTCATTGTGTGGTATTTGTCATAACATCCCAGCAAACTAAGGCATAGAGTCTCTGCCACCTTCAACATGGGGCCTTGAAGGCAATTGTAAGTTTAGACCCAGCAAAAGTGAAAAGAGAGAGACAATGACATGTGGGCATTTTATATGGTTCACACCTGGAAGTGGGTGTGCTAATTCTATCATACCTAACTGCGAGGAAGATTGAGAAATGTGGTCTTTCTCTGTAACAAAGGAAACACACACAAAAAGGGTAAGTTTGGGAAGCAGATAACTGGACTCTGTCAAGGGAATGGCAGGTGATACCCAGGAAGGCTTGCCTAGGAATCTGAGAGAACAGTTTGTAACCACTGAAGCAGATTATCACCAAAAGCCCCTTCAGCTTGAACAGTCTGTAATTGTGCCACACACTGTGCCTGATACACAACAAGAGCTCAATAAGTGCATCAATTTTCCCGTCTCTGAAAGAGAGATGCAATTCCTGTTTGGTCATCTAACTTACAGTATCAGTAACATGAGCCATATAAAGGTATCTTCCTAGCTCCCTGCCCCATAGTAGAAAAACATTCCATGGTGGGTTTCAATCAGCCCTTTAATTTAGGCATTGTGCAGAATATGAGCTTGCGGAGCTCTCTCAATTCTGTGTTGAAATTGTGGAATGGACCTGGCTGTTTCATTCAAATCAAGGAAGACCTACAAGACATAAAAATAAGGAGTTTGAATCCAATATCAGATAAAGATTCTAAGCTAGTCTTTCCATATTCAAGCACATTCCAAACTTATTGGCAGGATCTTCTTATAGTATCTATGACTGTTCTTTAGGGATTCTGTTCTTTCTTCCCTCCTCCCACCAACCCATCTCTTTCTCCCTTGTTCTTCATTATCTGTGCTTTCCTTCAGCAAGCTAACCAGAAATCATAGTTTTGGTTATTATCTGATGCTTCCAAATCTGTTGATTCAGTCCAGATATCTCTCTCTGTCTCTTCAGAGCTGTAGAGCAGCAAAATACTCACAGGACATCCCCATTTGGATGTCTTACAATCGTTTCAAGTCCAAAACATCTAAGCCCATACTCATATTCTTCCTCTCCTGTCATGCTCAGGTTCATAGGTCAACGTGGTCAAGTGGTGGTACCTGTTTGTCTGGTTGGGCAAGCGCTGGCCTGTCTGTTGCAATAAGGACATTTCATAGAATTAGATCATGATCACGTCAGCTGCATCCACAGCTGATTCCATTTGTAATCAGCCAAGGGGAGTATCTTCTGTAATGAGTGATGCTTAATCTAATCACTGGAAGCCTTTTAAGGAGGATTCAGAAGAGATGGGCTCTCTTCCTGCTTCAGTTGGCGAACCTCTCCTGTGGAGTTCATCTAGACCCTCCATCGGAATCGTCAGCATCACAGCCTGCCCTGCGGATTTTAGACTCTGTGTTCCCATGGTCACGTGAGACACTTCTATAAATTTTATATTTGCGAGTGTTCCCTGTTGATGTTGATTCTGTTTCTCTAGAGAACCCCAACTAATACACCTCCTAAAAGTTTCTATCATGGAGGATGGCACCACATTCACAATTCATGCAATTTGGCCCCCCAGGATCCTTTATGTAGTCCCCCCTCTTTTTCATACTCCACCAAGCCAAGGTGTTTTCAAAGTCACAATGGTTTATATCTCCTTTAAAAACTTTCAAATTGCCCCACCTTCCCCTGCTCCTTTAAATCGGCACAGGAGCCAAAATGCCCACCTCCTATAACCTGGTCTATTCCCACAGTCTCTGGGCTGGCCTCCAAGCCTCCTGTCTTTCCCTTCTCCAGTCCATCCTCTCAATCAACCTATTACCTAACACATGCTCCCCATGTAAACCCTTTGCCTGGCTTTTGAGGCCTTTAGCATCTGATTCCTACAAATTTTCTCTCTTCATTTACTATCCCTCTCCCACATGAGCAATGTGCTGCAAGCTCCCACTCCCCAAATACACCGGGCACCTCAAGCCTCTGTGCTAGGGCCTGGAAACAAATGAGCACAGCAGCGTTAGAATAAAGCTTTGTAAAAACAGGCAGTAGGCTGCATTTTGCTCATGAGCTGCAGTGTGTTGGCCTATGCCCTGTGCCTTTGTGTTGTTCCCTCTACCTAGACAGCCCTCCCTCCTCATTGCCCACATCGCTGCCCACACTTCCAGCCCACCCCCATTTAAAACCCCTAATTTTCAGAATATTTACTAAAGTAAGCATTCCTTCCTTTATCATGCTATCCTTGAATAATGCTCACTCCCAGTGCTCTTATACATATTTCTATGACACATAACACTCTGGACATCTGGGACTATTTAATTTGTTTTCTTCTTCCTGTCTCATGGCCTTAAAGCTGAAAAGAAGGTTTTGAATACATGTATGAATGGATAGGTGAATTGAATGAACTACACTTGGCTTAAGATTTTCAGAACCAGCTCTATAGACACATGAAAACTTTTTTAGTGCTTTTTTCCCATCATTTGCTAAGTGATTAGTAATTCTACTGCAGTACATAGGGAATGATGTTGCTTTCTTCTTATTTAACATCTTCATTAATGATCTTCAACAGGCAGTAAACAATAAATTAATGAAATCTGCAGATGATACTAAATTAAGAGGTGTTGAAAACACCAGTGAGAGTACTACTGCAGCATAAAACCACTTAGAGAAGTTAAAAAATATGAAGTAAATTGAGTTTGAGGTAAACAGGAAATTACAAGCCAGAAAATCTAGCTAAGGAATCTTTAAGATACATAGGAAACCTGGATAATAACTCTTGCTGATTTGAAATTGCTTGCGTGTTTATTCCTTCAGCAGGTATTTATAGAGTGGCTTCTACATCCCTGCTTGGTGCTGGGTCCTGGGGTTACAAAACAGAACAAGACACAAGGCCATCCTAGTGCATATATTCTGGTAGGGGAGAAAGGAAAGAGAAGTGTAAATGTGGGAATAATCAAGGGTTCCTCCCATAAGCAGGAAGTGACGTTGTTGAAACATGAAGGATGAGTGGAAAAGCAAAGGGGAAGAGGGCTCCAGAGAGAGAAATCTCAAGATAAATGCATGAGGAGAAAGAGAGCTGTGCAAGCAACAAGGAGCAGAAAAGGAGGATAGGTGGAGATTAATATAAGGGTGTCACTGGAGATGACCTGTGATGGCACAACAACCAGCGAGGACAAGTCATATGGCATCTAGGAGGCATTGCTAAGGAATTTGGTTGCTCCAAATGCAATGGGAAACCATTCAAGAGGTTAAACAAGGGTTAAAAACTGAGATTTGACTCATATTTAGAAGATCGCTGTGGCTGCTGTGTAGATATTGAATTGAATTAGGGCACATATATAGCAAGGAGTGCAATTAGGAGGTTATCACAGTAATTTCAGCAAGAGATGGTGCCTTGGACTAAGGCCAGAAGAGGGAAAGCTGTGGAAGGATTGTGATGTATTTTGTAGGCAGAACTGGCACTACTGCTGACATTATCTAGGAGTGGAAGGACAGGGAGAACAAGAGTGACTCCTAAGATTTTTTTATTTGAACAGTGTTTCTAGTTTGATGAGTTCTGACGACGACATACACCTGTGTAACCCACTGTGATGAAGCTGTCAGTGCCCCAGAAAAACGTGGTAATAAAATTGACCCATTCCTGTGGGTGTGAGCCCATTGCAAGTAGGACTTTGAGTAAAGCTGCTGTAGTTAAGGTGTGACCCACCTCAATCAGGATGGGTCTTAGTCCTATTGCTGGATCCTTTATAACAGAATGAAATTCAGACACAGAGAGACAAAACCACAGAAGCAAGAAGTTGAATTCGTACAAACCCCAAAAGGAGGGAGAAACCAGTAGACAGTACCACGTGCCTTGCTGTATACAGTGGAGCCAAGAATTGCCAACAGCCAGTATTTGGGAAGAAAGCATCGCATTGATGATACCTCGATTTGTACATTTCTCCCGGCTTCCAAACCATGTGGTAATAAATTCCCATTGTTTTACCCAACCCATTTCATAGTATTTGCTTTGAGCAGCCAAGGAAACTAAAACACCCATGTTCCTATCAAGATAAGCATTTCCATCTCTCCAGCAAGATCCCTGATACCCCTTGCCAGCCAATGTCCCTCTCTGCCCCCGGATAACTACTGTTCTGATTTGGTGAACAACCAAGAATTGGAGCTACAGTCTGAATTGGAGTCTAGAGGAGGAGCGGTTTTAAGGAGAGGAAGGTAGAAATTGGTCCACTGTGCATATATTAAACTTGACGTGTTTATTAGACATGCAAGTGGATCTGCCAAGTAAGGAGGATGCACACATATCTGGGACAGGCTAGTTAATGGCACATGGATGAATGGCCTATCAATGAGCCTCAATGCAACTGGCATCTTCCTGTAAGTATAATACGATGCAAGATTTTCTTAGGAGATGTGACACAACTACTGTTCCAACTATTTTTACCGAACAACTAGATTTCCCTGTTCTGGACATTCTATAAATGAAATTATACAACATCTACCCTTTGTGTCTGTCTTCTTTCTTTCACTCAGCATAGTGTTTCTGATGTTCCTCTATTTTGTTGTATTAGTAATGTGTTCCCTTTTACTCCTGAGTATTTTGTTTTGCATACACCAAAATGTTTATCCACTCTTCCATTATTGGATATTTGGACTGTTCTCATTTGGAGCTATTTTGAAGAAAACTGCTATGAGCATTTTTGCGCAACTTTCTTTATGCACATTTATTTTTACTTCTCTTGAGTAAATGGTTAGGACAAGAATTGCTGAGCCATAGGGTAGGTGTACATTTAACATTATGAGAAATTACTGGTCCGGTTTCTGAAGTGGTTGTACTAATTTATAGTCCTACCAGCAATGCCTGAGAACTTTGGTTGCTCCACAACTTTTCCAATATTCTTTGTTTCAATATTTTTACACTAGCCATTTCAGTCAATATCTAAAGATATGCCGTTGAAATTTCATTTGCATTTCCTACTGACTAGTGATGTTGAGTCTTTATCATGTTCTTATTCTCATTTGTATATTTTCCTTTATGAGGTGTCTGTCCAAATCCATTGCCCACATTTTATTGAGTTATTTTCTATTTATTTTTGCTAACATTTGATTAATGATTTTTGTTTCTATGATCATGAGGGAAATTGTGTGTTTTCTTGAACTATCTTTCTGTGGTTTGGTATTAGTTTTACTGGCCTGGAATTGCCTATTAATTTATATAAGGTATCTTCTGATGTGTTGAAGTGCTTAATTTTGATGACATCAATCATATCAATAATATGTGTGTGTGTATATATATGTATATATATAGTTTTTTTAAAACATATTTTTATTGAGAAATATCCACACACAGTCCAACCATATTATACAATCAATGGCTTACAATATCATAACATAGTTGTGTATTCTTCACCATGATCTTTTTTAGAACATTTATATCACTCTGTAAAAAGATATAAAAAGAAAAAAAAAAGAATTCATGCATCTCATACCCCTTACCCCTCCCACTCATTGACCCACAGTTTTCTAACCTACCCAATTTTTACCCTTTATCTCTCCCCTGTTACTTATTTTTTTATTCTTTGTATTTAACTCATCTGTCCATACCCTGGATAAAAGGAACATCAGACAAAAGGTTTTCATAATCACACAGTCACTTTGTAAATGTTGTATCTTTATACAATCATCTTGATCTTATACAAGAATCAAGGCTCCTGGAACACAGTTCAACAGTTTCAGTTACTTCCCTCCAGCCACTCCAATACACTATAAACTAAAAAGGGATATCTATATAATGCATAAGAATAATCCCCAGGATAACCTACCAACTCTGTTTGAAATCTCTCAATATATTTTGTCTCATTTCTCCTGTCCCCCTTTTGGTCAAGAAGGCTTTCTCATTCCCATGATGCCAGGTCCCAGTTTATCCCCGGGAGTCGGGTCCCACGTTGCCAGGTAGTTTCACACCCCTGGGAGTCATGTCTCATGTAGGGGGGAGGGCAGTGAGTTCACCTGCCAAGTTGGCTTAGAGAGAGAGAGGCCACATCTGAGCAACAAAAGAGGCTCTCTGGGGGTAACTTTTATGCATAATCATCAGTAGGCTTAGTCTCTTCTTTGAAAGGATAAGCTTCATAGGGGCGAGCTCTAAGATTGAGGGCTCAGCCTATTGAATTGGTTGTCTCCACTGCTTACAAGAATATCAAGAATCCCTCAGATGGGGAAGTTTAGTATTTCCTCCTTTCCTTCTAGTCCCCAAAGGGGCCTTTAAAAATGCGTTTTTAATTCTCTGCCCAGATTACTCTGGGATATATCAGGATATCCAACTAACCTGTACAAACCAACAAGATCTCATACCTTATCAAGACTCCATGTAATTATGGTGTTCAAGTAAACTGACCATACAAGTTAAATTAGATAATGGGCTATCCAAAATATAAATTTTGCTCCAAGTGAACATCTTTCCCTTTGGCTGTGTACAGAGTTTGAAGTTTGAAAATATGGGCCATATCATCCTTTACCCAGTATTCTGATTTACCTTAGTCCTATCCAGATCAGCTGCATTCATATCTCTAGATGAAGTCTGATCACTTTTTCAGCTTTTTAAACAGTTGCTGAATGGGGTAATGCTGACTTTCATAGCTTCAGTGCTCTAACTCTGAGTCTCAGGTATCACATAAATACCCAAAGTTTCAGGGTATATCTATCTATCTATATATATTTAAAAAATTTTTATGGTTAGAGCTTTCTGGTCTCTGTCTAGTAAACTTTGCCTCTCCCAAAGTCACCAAGATACTCACATATTTTGTCTTAGAAGATTTCTATTTTTAGCCTTTACATTTATGTCTAAGATCCATCTGAAATATATTTCAGTAGGTGGTATGAAATATGGATCAAATTCATTTTTTTTCCATATACACAGCCAATTTCTCTAGCACCATGCATTGAAAAACATTCTTTCATTTCTCCATTAAATTGCTTTTAATTTAATGGAGAATTAAATAGTTTAATTTATTGAAAATAGTTTAACATATAAATGTGGGTCTACTACAGGATTCTATATTCTCTTCCATTGATCTATGTAAACCAATATCACATTGTCTAGATTATCATAGCTTTATAATTAGTCTTAAAATAAGGGAGCATAAATCTTCATTCTTTCCCCAAACATTTAAGAATTGGCTTGTCAATATCTGCAGAATGATCAGCTGGGATTTTGATTGGGATTGTGTTGAATTAAAAAAAATGTCATTTAACAACATTGAGTTTTCTAATTACAGGCATGAAAAATCTCTCCTTTATCTAGGTCTTTAATTTCCCTCAGCAATATTTTGTAGCATGTTGCACTAATTTATCCTTATTGTTTTATATTTTTATGGTATTGCAATTGATATTTTAAATTTTTCATTTTCCAATTATTTGTACTAGTATACATATTTTATAATAACTTTCTATCCCTTGCTAAATTCACTTGTTAATTCTATTTTTATTGTATAAATTTTCTACATTGTTTTGTCATCTGCAAACACTGAAAATTTGACTTCTTACTTCCTGAACAATATTGAATGGAAGTGGTAACCTTGACTTTGCTCCTGATATTAGGTGGAAATATTCAGTCTCTTACCACTTAATGTGATGTTAGCAGTGGATTTTCTGTAAATCCCCTTTATTGGATTGAGGAAGTTTCTTTCTATTCCTAGAATAGTGAGGGTTTTTGTCATGAGTGGGTGCTGAAACTTATCCAGTGTTTCTCTGTGTTTATTTAGATCATATTTTTCTCTTTTACTCGCTTAATGTGGTGAATTGCATTGATTGATTTTCAGATGCTAACTCAGTCTTGTTTTCAGGTGACAAACCCTGTTGAACATGGTGGGAGGTTGAATTATGTACCCCAATTTACACATTATTAATCTTGATCTGCATTCCTTTCGGTGTGAACCCATTGTCAATGGGATTTCTTGAAGATGTTATTTTAGTTTAGGTATGACCCGGCTGAATGAGGGTGTGTCTTAATCTAAATTACTAGAATCCTTTCTAAACAGAAGGCGTTCAGACAGGGAGATAGAAAGCATTGAGGAGGAGCCAAAGTAGAAGTCAGTGTGAACCAGAAAGGAGGGGCATGATGGTTTGAAGATAAGTATCCCAGAAAAATATATCACACAATCCATTTCTGTGGGTGTGAACCCATTTTCAGTAGGACTTCTGCTGAGGTTACTTCTGTTAAGGTGTACCCACTTCAATCAGGGTGGGTCGTAATGCTTTTTCTTGAGTCATTCATGAGCAGAATGACATTTATGGAGAGAAAGTCACAGGGAACAAGCAGAAGCTGAAATTCAGGGGAACCCAGAAGAGAATGGAGAGACCAGGTGTACCACAAGTACCTTGCATGTGACAAGCTAAGGACCAAGGGTCCCCAGCAGCCACCCCCAGAATGCCACAGTCTGCAGGGAGAAAGCATCACCTTGATTATGCCTTGATTTGGACTTCAAAACCATGAGCTAGTAAATTCCCTTTGTTTAAGTCGACCCATTGCATGGTATTTGTTTGCACGGCCTAGGAAACTGAAGTAAGAGGACATCGCCATGTGATGAGAAGGCCAAGGACTCTGAGGATCGCCAGCCAGCCAGAAGGCTACGGACCCTGGGAGGAGGTAACCCTTCTAGCCTCTGAAGCCATGAAGAGAGATACTGCTGTTAGGCCAGCCCATTTTGTGGTGGGAAAAGTGGGAAAACTGGGAAAGTGAGACAATCATTATATTTTATCCTTTTAATATATTGCTGGATTCAAATTGCTAACATTTTGTTAACAAAGTTTGTTTCTTTGTTCATGAGGGAAATTGGTTTTTACTGTTCTTTTCTTGTAATGTCTTTGTATGATTTTGGAATCAGGGTGATGCTGGCTTCATAAAATGCATGGGTATGGATTTCTTCCTTTTCTAATTTCTGAAAGCTTTTTGTCAAATACTGTTTTTTCCTTAAATGTCTGATAGAATTCACTCAGCTAATCCATCTGGGCTTAGAGTTTACTTTGTGGAAAGGCTTTTCCCTTACAAACTCAATTTCTTTTATTGGAATTGCACTACAGGGTACTTGTCTTTTTTCCAAGCAGATGTCCTTTCCAGCCCTCTGGACTCTCACCGTGCCTAAGCACAACTTAGTCTCCAGCCAGAGACTCAAAGGGATCTCACTGTGAATTTCTGGAACTGCTTCTCTGCACAGGCCCAACCTCTGCATTATGTGCAGGGCAAATTCCAGTCCTGGACTTACATATCTGTATCCTCAGCTGGCCAGGATCACTGTGTTTTCATTTAGCTCCCCTTCCTTGCACCAGGGTGGAGAGAGCTCCTCAGAGAGAAAAGTAGGGTGTTTATGGGGTTCACCTTGTTTGTTTCTCTTCTCCCCAGGCTCACAGGTCTGAGATCTAATGCCTGAAAACTCTCTCTCTCTCAATATATATATATATATATTTTATTAATAAAATATATTAATAAAATATATATTTTTTATTAATAAAATTGTTTATGGCGGAAGAACTAGTTGGTTATCAGTTACTCTGTTGTGAGCAGAAATGGAGCATTTCAACTGAATGGACTGCAAAAAGGACTCTAAAATCCCCGAGACTATGAAGAGTCTTCACATCAGAAACTTAGACCGTTTTCATTAATGAATGGTGCCACCCCAAAATCTCCTATTTTAACCTTATATTTGCTTTAGTATTCTTTTATAAAAATAACAGATTAAATGGAATCTGACTTTAACCCATTTTTTTATAGGTTCCTTAAATTGTAAATTAGTGATACATCAATTCTGTTTAAGTATTGTTGGGCTGAGCCTGGCCCTGGCACCGTGGGATTAACAATGACTTCCTGACCAAGAGGAGGGAAAGAAGTGTAACAAATAAGGTATCAGTGGCCGAGAGAGTTCAGATAGAGTCAAGAGGCTACTCTGGAGGCTACTCTTACCCAAGCTTCAGCTAGATATCGCTAATCACCATGGTTACCAACCCCCAACCAAAACCATTCCTATCAACCCCAAAGAACGCCTTGGGCTCTATCTGAGCTTCTACCAAAGTCCTACATATGAAGATAACTTTCAAAAAAACTATAACCTTCAGATGGGTTCCTAGGCCAGATAAGTCCTAAAACCCAGAGGGGCCAGCCTCTCCAGAACATCAACTAGTTCCATCCCCCGATCCCATATTATCTACAGCTCTTTCCAACATGAAAAAATTAGAATATGCATAGCCCAAATACCCCTAAAGATTGGGAGAAGGATCATAAGAGAAGAAGGCGTTATAATAGAGAAGATAGGATTTAACAAATGAGTATGAGTGCTGCATCATTATACTGATATTTCTTTTAGTCTCCAGTGTCTTGGAGCAGCTAGAAGGAAAAAAACTAAAATTGTGGAACTGTAACCCATACAAACTGAAATCTGTTCTATAGCTACTTATTACAATATACTTTGAAATTTATTACTTTTTGTGTACATGTTATATTTTACAGTAAAAAATGTTAAGAAAAGAAGTATTGTTGAAGATATATCCAAATTTTCAGATATTTTATTAGTCTGATTAATTTGTATGTTTAAAAATATTTATTAAACAAAAGTACTATAAAGGAAAGAAGGACGCAATCAGGGCGAATTGAACACTGAATATATATTTAATACTATTAAAGAAATAGTGTTAATGTTTTGGTGGGATAATGACGTGTGTTTTTTAAAAAAATCCTTCTGTTTTATAAATATATGATGAAATATTTACAGAAGTGATCAAACGATTTCTGAGTTTTGTTTCAAAATAATCAAGAGGCAGAGGAGAATATAAGTGTTCAAATGAAAGAAAATGGTCATGGAAAGTAACTGTTTAAACTGAGTGATGGGTTTATATTGTTATCTATATATTGTTATACCATTCTTCCTACTGTTAGAGACTTGAAATTTTCCATATAAAAAGTTAAGAAATAAGTGTGTATTTTATATATAATACGGATATATGGATATCTATGATATGTGTGTGTCTATATGTGGCTGTTATGTGTGTGTGTGTATTACACCCTCACTATATTCCAAACTTACATTGCCAGACAATGGAGATTCACCAGTGAACAAAGACTGATATACTTCCTGCCCTTGTGTGTTTATAATCTAACTGAAGAAGAATAAACATGAAATAATTTCACAAATAATTAGTTACAATCTGATAACTTCTATAAAGAACAAGCACGAAGTGCCATGAGAGTTGATGCACAATGGTTGGGTCAAGATGCAAGAATTCATTTTGGGTGGGAACATAGCATATTGCATTAGAGGGGTTGACAAATTTAGCAAATAAAAATACAGGGTACTTGTGGAATTTGAATTTCAAATGAACAAAGAATAAATTTTTAGTGTAAGTATGTCTCGTGAAATATTTGGGACATACTTATACTAAAAAGAAATAGTCACTGTTCATTTGAGATTCATGAGCATGGTCTTTGGAACTAGAAGCCTGGGTTCCATTCCTGGGTTGGTGACTCTTACCCATGAGTCTCTGTGTTTGATTTATCTTCTCTGTGCCTCAGTTTCTACACCTGTCAAATGGAGATAATGACATCTAAATTTTAGGCTTGTTTTAGTATTGAATTAAATTAGTATGCCACATTGTGCGGCACAGAGAAGGGCTCAACTATTGACAATAATTATGATAAACTAAGATACTTGCAAAAATTATAAAATAATTATTTGAACTTAGCTATGCAGAAATATAAAATAATTACCATCCTAATGATCTTTTTTTCAGTCAGCTTTGCCTAGAGATGCACTCATAAGCTGTAATACTATAAAGAATGAACAGAGAAGCAGTTACCCCAGTGGGGCAGGAGGAGGCTGTGATAGGGAAGTCGCACAGAAGGTGATTCTGGAGCAGTGGCACAATTCTCTTTCTGGATGTGGATGGCATAACACTGGTGTCAGCTTCATTTGTTAAAATGTGCACTTACATTGTACGTGTTTTTGGTACGTGTGTGTCACAAGAGAAGTTGATTCTCACTGAGTGCCCACTACATGGCAGGTGCCAGCTTGGCCCTGGCAATAAAGCCATAAATAAGGCAGGGACAGCCTGTGACCACAGAGCTTGTGTGTTCTTGGGAGTATGCAGACACTAAAGATGATGACACAATCAGTTTTTACAATTGTGTAAGAGCTATGAAGGACAGTGTACGGGACTCAGAATGCCATGCCTGGGATTAAAATCAGACTTTAAACCTTAATTAAATATTTAAATCTGGAACTGGCAAAAAAAAAAAAAAAGAAAGAAAGAAAGAAAATGGCATGTATGTTCATCTCTCTCCGTAACTTTACTTGATTCTCGCATAATTTTTCAACATGTTATTCTATCTCCTTATTAATAAAATACATTAAGGATCCATCTCAATGGCTACAAACAGACCACAATAGATATGCTACTAACAAAAACCTTTCTGCAAAACAAACAATATAAGCCTGTTTAATCCTCGTTTTTCATCATGACAACAGACACTGTAGATTTCTGGGTCTGGATTATAGATATTAGAAATGGGAAAAAGCAGAGTTGGCCACAGAAAACAGTTGTCCCCACCCTCCTTTAAGGAAATGCCTCATCTTCACGAGCCTTCCTGACCTGTGAACTTTGGCCCCCACCTTAGGATGACTCTCAGATCTCCTAATGCAGAAGGGGGAGACAGCAGCGGTGGGCCAGGCCATTTCCCAGAGTTCTGCCATTGTATCAAGTACTACTATGGGCTGCCAGCCACTGCTTTCTGATGATTTCCTCCAGGGTTTTGATTTTGAGTCCTCATAGCTAAAAGTTGACTTCATTTTTTAAAGTCCCAGAACTCTGATTACTTAAACGAGTTTAAGTGGCTTCAATATCGACAACCTCATTATCTGCTGTACCAAATCCATTAATAAATTAACTAGGATTCGGCTTGCTTCTGTATAAGGGAGTTTTTGCTGGAGGTGGTGTAATTGGAAGAATGCCCCAATTGCTTGTTATTTAATCTAGTGATTTATACAGATTTTTAGAAACACATATAATAGGAAACCAATTAACATTCGTTGGGAGTTTTATTTCTCAATTCATTTTTTTTGACTCAAATAATTAAACACAGTTACCTGAAATAGCTGGTAATGAGCTGAAACAAAATGAAAATAGAAGCTATTAATGGATTCATCGGCATATATGCAAGCTGTTCAGTTCATATTTTTAGGCATTTGAAAAAATTCTCTTTGTGGTAGGAGATTACAGGGTGGTCATAACCATAGGTAAGGCAATTTTAACTTCCTCTTTCAAACATAAACTTTGTGAATAGTTTCCAGCTCAGAAGATATAAAATTCAAAAATAGGCTTAGCTGAGGGTAGCATGTGCTGGCAATGCAGAGAGATTTAGTCAGGCCATGCAATTTGATCACAAAAGCCCGCATCCTGCAAAGAGAGGTTTCTCTGTTTGTCATTCTCAGTCAGCTCTTTGCATTGTTGATTGATTTGCTGTAATGCTGTTGTCAGTATTTCATCATAGTCAGATAGATCTCATGACTGGCATTTTGCCTTTTTAAAGCCATCCCCTTTGCCTCTATAGAGAATTGGAACCTTGAAACTAGCTGGGGATGGCTGGTTGCCTTTTATCATTGTTTATGAATTTCTCAGAAAGGAATAGTGAACCCTAATTACAGCCAGAAAATTACTCCTGGAATAAATTGTGAAAGGTCAGTTTCTTTGCAAAGAACTTCTCTGTGTGTTTCTATATCCCTTGTGTTATCACCATTATAAATAAGATAACATTCAACCGATTGTTAAGGAAGGTGAAGATAGCTAATTGTTTTATTAGTTCTTGCTTTTGGTATTGAATTTCAATTCACCTTTTCTAATCGTTAGTTTTCTGTTCTTGGCATGTTTCTCTTCTGAGGATGGGTGAGATTGTTCTGTATTGAAAGTAATTATAATATACATTTTTTTCCTTGTGAAAAGTATTTTCGGTACTTTTTTGGTCTAACAGAATTAAAAAATGGTAAAATAGTTTGGAATTAAATGTCCTAACAGAAGAGAAAAATCTTTTGCCAAGTAGAGGAAATTCTAGGAAAAGCACTTGTCTCTTTTGGATTAGGAAATCCAAAGCCAATCAAAATATTGTAAAAATGGAAAGAAATAAGCAAAGGAAACAGCCCTACTTGAAATTTTGGCACAGTGAATAGATATTTCAATATTTAACAATTCTTTTACTCTTTACCTGTTGATGAGTCCTAAGTGGAGTAAGAATGAAATGAAAAAAAGCTGCCAATTGACTTTGAAATTTAATTAGGTACAGGTTTTTGGTAATTTCTCTTCTGTCTGTCAGAAGGCTCTGCTCTCAGTCTTGCTGGGGTTAACTTAATTATATAGAGAGAGGGATTCATTCTGTTGTTTCGATGCCATGTACTTGCTCAGATTTTTAGACTACTAAACAAGTTTATAATCTAGCAACCTTGAAAAAGATCTTGGAGGTAATTTCTGGAATTTTGTTGTTTAGTAACTTTAAAAAGTAAATTTAAAAATAAAACTTTCTAATAAAGCAGAGTTTCTCAGCTGGGGTGATTCTGCCAATGAGTGGAGACATTTTCAGTTGTCGCAAATGGGGTGCTGGTGCTGCAGGATTGAGTAGAAATCAGGGATGCATCTAAACACCCTACAATGTACAGGACAGACCCCACAACAGCAAATTAGTTGCTCCCAAATGTCAATAGTGCAGGAATTGAGGAGCTCTAAGTTAGAGAGGTATGATAAGATGTCATTCAGTGGTAATAGTGGCTCAGCATTAAATTTTCGCATTGGGAAATATAAATTAAAGTAACAATGACATACCTGTTTCACCATTGGGATAACCATTTTTTCAGACATCAGAATAGCAAAAATTAAAAGACATGCCAACACCCAGTTCTGGCAAGATGGGGAAGCAATTGCACTCATGCATTGCTTGTAGGAAGAATCTGATATTATCTATTGAGCACAAATACAACTCTCAACTTACCTTCTGCTCAGCAATCCCCCATTTGAATATATGAGTTTACAAATATGCAACTTTTTGGTAGTGGTTTTAAAAATACAGGAAGAAATCTGAATATTAATAAATAGGTAAGTACTTTGTGAGACATCCATAATATGGAATATTTAGCAGTTATTAAAAAACAATGAGTTAGATCTGTATCTAATGACCTGAAGGATATCCATGATGTTCTATTAGGTGAGGAAAATCCATTTCACAGTACCATGTACATTAGGAGTTCACTTTGTAAAAACGACAGCAAGTACTTTCATATATGTGTGTGTATACATTTTTAGATTTTTAATGAATATGTGGAAAAATATTTAGCAGATGCTCAATTTGGTTAACTCAGGAGTAGAGATGAAAGTGAAGGTATTTGGAAGTTAATTATTAGCTTTTTCCTTTTTCTATTTCTAGTTTTACTTTTTGCAGTAAGGATATATACTGCTTTTGTAATTTATAAACACCATAACACAAAATCTGAAGAAAAGGGTGGGCCACGGTGGCTCGGCAGGTAAGAACGCTTGCCTGCTGTGCCCAAGGACCCGGGTTCGATTCCTGGTGCCTGCCCATGTAAAAAAAAAAAAAAATTAAAAAACTTTTAAAAAAATGTAAAAAAAAATCTGAAGAAAAGTTCACGTCATTCTTCAATGGATATTTTCAAGAAGTATCAATTTCTTGTGAACCTCTTAGAAATATATAGTTCTGTTAGTGTAATTACGAGAAAGGCAGCTGGGCTTCATTTTATTTTATTTTTTGTGTGGGTAGATAAGGCTGAAATTTAAGGTATTATAAAGTGAGCTGCTGCATATATTTTTGTTTTGTCTACCTGGCACATATTTTTTCTATACCTCATTTATAATATGCACTGCGTGCTATAAAAATTGCCTGCATTAAGAAACTCAATGCAATATGATATAATGATAGCATATAATGAAAAGGAGTCATTGGGAAGCTTGGAGCTGGGCCCTGGCATGGATTCCATGGGCAATCCATTCAGAACTGCCAAGGGACCTGTTGGGGAAAGGGCATAGTTGTTTTCCTTGATGTCAACCTCAAAGGTTAGGAACCTTTCCTGAATCTTTTATTATCTCTATGCTATGGCTAGTTTTAGTTCTCGGTAACATTAAAAATTGTTGAAGGTGTGACTTGTTATTTTCACACTTTGAGAATATTTTCTTGAACATTATATATGAATGCTTTGGGTATAGATTATGGTTAAATTATGCCAATGGCTGCTACCTACAGAGGGAAAGAGCGGTGAGACAATGGAAGGGGTCAGAATCCTGTTCAGACTTTTACTATGATGGGTGCGGAAGCCAGAACAGGAAAGTGTTAACTGATCTGTCACTTTAGCCCCTTCCCCCCAGTGAACAAGCCAACATTGCTGAGTGCACCTTGTGTTTCTAACCTTCTTATCGGTTCATATGTATTAACTTCTAATTTTCATGACAACCTAATGATGTGTATTGTGATATTTTTATCCTCATTTTATATATGAGAAAACTGAGACACAGAGAAGTTAAGGAACTTGACTAAAGCCATACAGCCACTGTTTGATGGACCCAGAATTCTGGCCAAGAAAGATGGTCCCCAGGAATGGTAAAAGTGTAGTGGGAATTCAAGACTATGGAAATTGAAGCATATTATTTTTCAGCTAGCACATTCTAATTCGACACATTCTTTGCTTTAGTAATAAGTGGATTTGGTAAAGAGAACCCTTATGGAACAACTTGAGAATTTGATATCACCTGTTATTGATTTCTGCTAGTATTTGGTGCTTAGCTAGTTACTGCTTATCATTTTAAATATTGATGTTTACTTTGACCCTGTGAGTAAATAACAGAATTTCTTCAGCTTTGCCTCTTCTTTAGACTATACATATTCACACACTCATGCAATTGATTTGGAGTCAACACAATCTCCTATAAATAAAAATATTGAATGTTTAAAGCATTGGGACCATAATCCAGCTTTACTGGCCTAGTCATCATGTTTCTGTGCTTATAATGAAGGCAGTTCTATTATCATTTTCTGCCTCATATATATGTTCAACTGAATTGTGACACCAATACATCACAGACTGTAGATTATTAAAGGAATAAAAATAAATAGTTTGAGAGTGCTTTCTCACATTTGAGGTTTAATTCTCTCTCTCTACTGGGAGTGTTATACAGAAAAGGATGTATTTTGCAGATCTTTCAGACTTTGCAATTTCCACCTATTTTTTTTCTTTGTAATTCCCAAGTTCCCGCATAATTCTTCAGTCATGAAGGCTATCACTAGATGACTTGCTTTGGGGGTTAAATTTCATGTTTATGTTTTCTTGTCCCTAGTAAGTATTTTTTCCCCTTTCCTTTTATTGCATAGATTTTTCACAAGGTACATCAACCACACATCCTAACGTGAAACCACAGGGCCTAAAAATCCATTTTTAAGAGGCTGACCCCTTTATTTGCCTGAGGAAGAGAGAGCTCGAAACATGAGAAATTGTAACAACTTATCCGCTGTT
This sequence comes from Myrmecophaga tridactyla, assembly GCA_004026745.1. Taxonomy (NCBI): domain Eukaryota; kingdom Metazoa; phylum Chordata; class Mammalia; order Pilosa; family Myrmecophagidae; genus Myrmecophaga; species Myrmecophaga tridactyla. The sequence continues at coordinate 23,089 of PVIY010020907.1, forward strand.
TTTGATGAGCAAACATTTGTACTGACAAGGTGGAAAATATGTAAGTGTGAAGATCTTTGAACAAGAAGAGTTCTGATACTTGAGGTTATATGAGCTGGGGAGGGATGACAGGTGTGAGGCGGTGGAGCCTGTGGTCCCAGGAGGGGATTGTGACAGGGTCACGGCGTTAGGGCCAGACTTCCTTGAGGACAGTCCTTCATGAAGGTTCCTAGTGTGATGGAGGTTGAGTGGGATAGTGTTTGCTCGTCCTTCTTAGTGCTCTCCTAGAAATCAAATCATCTAACTAGCCTAAGGGAGAATTAACACAACTGAATTAACTAAAATGTTATGAGGTTCTCCCTAAATGGGGGTTAATATCTTTGGGGAAAATGTTTCTTAATGAGCCAGTGCACTTCCCTTTTGTTTGTCATAATAATCTCTTACCTACTAGTATGGTCTTCTGCAGAGGGTGAACAAAATTGCCTAAGACATGGCCCCTAACCCCAGGGTCCCTAACTCTCAAGGATATATCAGCCCTTGTGGAAGTAAACATCCTCAGAACTAAGTCTAGAAAAATTCAGATTGAACTCAGAGCTGTTATGTAGTGCACAAATTAGGTGAGATTGAAAGACAGGAAAGAGGAAGGTTGATTATAATCAGGGATCAGAAATCTAGGAAGCCTTCATGGAGGTAGTAGACTATGAGCAGTAGAAGAAGACTTTGAAAGGAAGAAAGTGAAGGGTGGTTGGGAGGCGGGCATAGCTCCAGTAAAGGCAGGAGAATGACAATTATACCCTGTGACTTCTTCAAGATGGTTGGGACAGAGGATATCTGAGAGGCTGTGGTGAAACAATGAGTTTGGGATCCAATCCTGGAAGATTTTCAGTGCTACTTTGTCATGTAGATGACATGGAGATACTAAAGTTTTTTTAGGAGGGAAGTGACATGATCATACTGCGTTTTGAAACACAGTTTTCTTTCCTCTCTTGGGAAGAGGACATCAGAACTCAGATACAGTCTGATCACTTTGGAATAAAGAAACTATCATCTCTCTTAATAAACCCTTTGTCTGTGGTCATTTCTTCTTGGCCTCCTTCACAAACTTTCCTTCTTCTGCTGATGTCTTGAATATTTGTTTACCAGGTTCTATCCGTAGAACCTGGTAAACATTTCCCCAGAGCAAATTAATAGATTAACATAGCTTTAGACACCACTATATTCTAATGGCTCCCCAAAATATATTTCCAACCTTCTTGTTTTCCAAAAACCCCAAACCTATGTTTCCACTTGTTTTCTACATGACTTTCTAGCCTCTCAAATGAAATATATCCCCAAATCAACTCCTATCCTTTTCTCCAGAACCTGCTCTTCTTTTATCCATCTATACAGGTGGAATCATTGCCATCCACCCAGGTGTCCAAAGTGAAAATATTGGGGTCACCTTTAATGTCTGTCCTCCCCCTACTCAACTACTCCGTCCCATCAACCAGCAATCACCAAGTCTACCTCCTAAATTATCTTTTGAAATCTTTAATTCTTTACCTGTAGCCCTATCCGTAGTTTAGACCAGGGCTTTTCAAGCTTCGGTATGTATAGGAATCACCTGGGCATCTTGTTAAACTGCACCCCCGTAGTGAGGGCTGTAGTGGGGCCTGAGAATCCATCTTTCTAATAAATCACAGTTCCATGGTCCACACTTGGATAAGCATAGATCATATTTATCTGTTGTCTGGGCTACTGAAATAGTCCTCAGTCTCTCTAACTTCTAGCTCATTCCGCCACTGCTGACTGGTCCTTACTTCAGAAATCTAATGGTTTCCTACTGCCTAATGCAGGTGTCTTTTCCTGTCAAGGGCCAGATAGCAAACATTGTAGACTAGCCAGTCACTTGGTTTCTGGTGCACCTACTCAGCAGTGCTGTTGTAGAAAGAAAGCAGCCGTAAACAAGGCATACATAACAAATATGGCTGTGCTCTAAGAAAACTTTATTTACAAAACAGGCATGGGCTGGATTTGGCCCGTGGGCCATACCTTGCTGATGTCTAGTCTGGAGGATAAAGTTGACTTTTCCTAACATGACTTATGAGGAACTTTAATTGATCCAACCTAGCGTCCAGCCTGTTTGTCACTCTTCCCCATTCAAATTTTGCTATCCTCACAAACAGCAGCCTGTGCTCAGTCACACCCCCATGTTTTTGCAGAGGCTATTCACACCTGCCCAGTTTGCAACCTCAGAGTTTAAGCTCCAGCTTGACCATCACCTTCAAACTAGCAGCTTCGTGGACTCTTCCCTGTATGGTTAATCTCTGTATCCTCTATGACTTTGAAACACTTGGTACATAACTCTGTTTCAGCCCTTGCTACATTTCAATTACTTCCTTGCTTGAATCTGAGACCCCCTTTGAGGGAAGGAAACCTCTTTACTAATGCATAGCCTAGCACTCAATAGGTGGTCAATATGTTTCTGAATAAACATCTAATTCTCTGTAACCTAGAGAGTAAATTGATTCTAATTTGGTTGCATACTTAAAATTTATTTTGGCAATTCCATGCATTTTTGGCCATTAATTTCTATCATTAACTCAGTTTGGGGCGCTATGTGTTCAGATTGTTAAATCTCATGGAAAATGGACCAGGGCCTTGTGACACAGTATCATGTGCATCGTTGTAAATATGCATTGAGTGACTCTCTGCTGAAGTGAGATCAACCGGAGTTTCCCATTTGTTTGGCTAATTTGAAGAGAAGCAAAACCTTTCTGTACCTAAGAGCAATACCTCCAAACACCGTGACTCTTCACATTAAAAAGGAAAAGTGATTAGAGGTGCTTGGCTACTATATCCTTTGCCTTCTCTCCATCCTGGATGTGGGATTGAAGGGGGTGGGTGGCAGCCTCTGAAGAAGGCAAAACAAATCATGTCGGCGTGATTGATCACGGCTGTGCTTGGCACACCCCAGGTCATTGTGTTAGGGACAGCAGTCATCAACTTGCTCCCCCAAAAGGATGTGGTTGAGTCATAAATATTTCAGAAATGCAGGGTGGCATCTGCTGTCTTGTTTACTGAATACAATACATGCTAGAAAGTTCCTCCTCCAGACTGTTGTTCCCAGTTTTGATTTATCAAAGACTTATTTACTTGCCGATGGGAAGCGTTGCCGTTTCCTTCATTTTCCTTTGAGTTTTCATTTTTATTTTTGATAATGGCGTACTCTCCAGGGGCTGAACTAGTTTTTAGTATGCATTTTTGTGGGAGGCAAAAGAAAACACACATCCTTGGTTATAGGTTTGAAGTAGGAGCCGTTTCTAAAGGGCAAAATCATTGTGTGAGTATGTATTGGCATTTTGTGATTCAGGAAAAAGAAGCTTGGAACTTGCAATTTTGCAATTGAGAGAGATCAAGGTGCACTTTGGAATTTTGGTTGGACTCCTGTTTACTGCTTATATATATATATTCATAATACTTTATATTTTTCAAAGCACTTTCATATGCATCGCCTCATATGATCATCACAAAAACTCTGGAAGGAGAGCCTGGCATTATTATGTTTCAAAAACTTTTTCAGAGAGGAACAAACCAAACCTCCTGTGGGTGAAGGTACTTACCTGAGTTTACACAGCTAGTTAGTGGCAGAAACTAGGTTATTCTGGCAAGCACCACAGCGACTATCCTAGAAACTTCTAGAAATACACTAAAAAATAATTCTATAAAGTGGTGCATCTTTTTGCTTGTTAACTATGTTATATATGCGGCAGTCAAAAATCAATAAAGATTTTAAATCCTGGTTGTCAGTAGAGGTTGTTTATGTGATTGCGCCCTCTTGGCTGCTGGAAGTTGGGACAGGAGAGAGAGGACAGCGGCTTGCCTGTCATCATCAAACAAGTCACCATAGGAAAGACTGATAAGATTTGGTGATTTTCTAGGCCCAGCTCGATCAGGTCAGGCTGCAGGTGAAGTCTCTTCCCCTGAATCCAAATAATGAAACCGCAGAGGTGACAGCATGCTTGTAATCATCCGGCACGTATATATGTGGCTGTGCTGTCCTTTCCCCTGGCCTCAGTGTGATGTACTGGAAACGCAGCTGCCCTGTTAAGCCAAGGATTCCAGCCTTTGTTAAAAGTCCTATGTCTCTGAGTTATCTTGAAGCCAGGCTGCACACAGTACTGTTTCCAGTCGAGGTGAATTTTTACCAGGCTCCTGTCTACAAGCACCAGCAATTAGTTTTTAAAGAAAAAAAAAAAAAAAAAAAAACAGTTCCAAGTAAACACTGGATATTGTTTTGAAATATAACTTAATGAGGTTTCTATGGTAGCGCAACATTCAAATGGACACAAACCTGAGGTTATTTCCATTTTAAAATTGCCCCCACTCCTGGGAATTGATTACAGAAAGCAGCTTAAGATTCTGTTTGTGTTAATAAAAATAATTGAGGGTGGGGATAAATTGGGAGGAAAGAATAATGTAATTTATTTATTGAGTATACACTTTCATTTCTTTCTGCCTTTGTGGTCATCAGCCTGTATGCGTCCCTGTGGACGGTGTGAAAAGGGGTTGCATTCCGTCTGTTACTGTCAGTGCTGGAGTTGCCCAGGGGGAGCTGGACTGGAGTTTGCCCCCAGGACATGGCTCAGAGCAGTGTGACTCATGTTGGTGTTTATTTCTGGGTGGATTGTTTTTGTGTGTGGCATTAACAGGAATGCAATCAAGGTCGTAAATGGAACTTAGGGGACTAAGAAGTAGCGCCATCAGGAGCTTTATTTCTGAGGACAGCAAGGAAAAGTAAGCTTAGGTTTGGTTTGGGTAGCTAACCTATCCTCACTCTTCAAACCCAGCATAAGAAGCATAGATCAGTGCACTGGGCTGAGAGGCTGATGCCCTGAGGAGTATTCCAGAACCAGGTATCTCCAAGATGCCAGGCTGACCTTCCAAACCATGTTGGCCCACTGGGGGAGATGCTGATTCAAGCTGGCCCCTCCATGGCCAGGGGCTGCCCCAGCCAGCTCCAGGGACCTGAAAGCTCTGAAGCTTTTCTTTCATTCTCTGAAACTGGGTTTCCTCTGAGTTTTCAGTTTGGAATATACTTTGGCTTCCTGAATAAATTTTGGAAATGTCTCAGATTTGCTCTCTTTATATAATTCATGTTAATAAGTTGACCTAGGTCATGGGAAATGGAATCAGACTAATTTTTCACCTTGAAATAAGATTATTGGATCTGATGGACAACTCCCTCATTCATCCATCATTTATTTATTCAGTCACTCAACAAATATTTATTGAGGGTTGACCTAGAGACCAATAAAATCATAGGCGTTAGGATATGACAATAAATAATATGACAACAGCAAATCAGGGTGAGCATTTATGGGTTGCTTACTATGTGCCTGGCATTGTTTTAGTTGTTTTTCCATATTAACTTACAATCACCCTGTGAGGTGGCATCCTTTATTATCCCCTTTCTTGAATGAGAAAATGGAGGTATGGGAATTTGTCTAATGCATATATAATTGCCCAAGGTCAAACCCAAACAGATTCCAAAGTCCAATCCCTTAACCACTTACAAGAATGTAAGCTGAAGGATGGTAGGTCACATTCTGACTCATTGTCTAGAGAGTGAACAAAGAAATGAATATGCTAATTTCCAAGGTACCATGAAAAGAATAAAAAAGTGGGCATGGGATAGAGAGTGGCTTGCTGGAGAGCCGGGGACAATTTATACTAGTTCAGGGAAGCCCTCTTGAGGAGCTGACATTTGAGCTGAGACCTGAGTGACTAGAAGAAGCCAGCTCTAGAAAAGCCTGGTGGAAGAGCGTATCAGGTGAGGGAGCAGCAAGTGTGAAGCCCTGAAGGTATGAACAAACTTGACCTGTTCAGCAAACAGTAGGAAGGGCAGAGTCACTGGAGTATGGTGAGGATGAGACTGAGTAAGAGAAGATAGGAGTGGTGGGCAGAGACCAGATTGAGAAGGTCAAACTGGATTTCATTCACCATGCAACAGAGAGATATAAGCACAGATATGAATTCACCCAATTCGTATTTTGAAAAGATGCCTTTGCAGAAACCATTGCAAGATTTCTAGGGTGGAAATAGAAAGACAAGGCAGAGACTGAAGTTGTGGTTGAAGAAGAGATGACAGCAGCTCTACTTAGGCTGGTGGTAGAGGAGAGAGGAGACCTCCAATCGGGAGGCCCATAAAACACCTGCTGCTTATGACTGTCCTTGTGAGCAGGGGCTTCCTTATTCATTGTCATTGCTCTAATATTTGTGATGGGATCCTGCTTGCAGTTTTCAATCTCATATTTGTTATTGTAAATAAATTAAGTGCTATTTCCCAGATCTTCCAAGGCCTAACCTTATTTTTTAAGATCTTAAACAGAACTTCACTGAATATTTCATACAAAACATTGTGAAAGGGAAAGTATAAATTAAACACATATCTTGTCCTCAAGTAGTGGATAGTCCTATTGGTAAATAAAGCCTAAATAGAAAATAAATTGTAGTGTAGGGTAAGGAGATACGTGCTTTAAGAGAAGCACACATAAAACAATAGGGGAAAGGGAGATAGGAGCCAAGATGGTGGCTTAGTGAGGTGTGGGATTTAGTTTGTTCTCCAGAGCAGCTAGTAAATAGCCAGGAACAGTACAGAACAACTGCTGGGGCCACATCAGGGATGAGACACACAGTGTACACAACTCTGGACCAGCTGGACCAACTGCGAGCTCCCCCAGAACTGTGAGTCCCCCAAGCTGTGGAGCCCTCCCCCATAGGCTGCTTCTCAGAGGGGAAAGGAAAGGGAGTTTATCAACAGCAGGGGCTGAGTGCAACCAAGCTCTAATCGTGGAATTTTTTAACAAATTCTAACTACAAAAATAGGCTCAGCCGAACCTCGAGTAAAAGCTGAGGTTGCTGGTTTATGTCCTGGCACAGAGGGGGCAGGGCTGACAGAAAAAGAAAAAAAAAAACAGAGGTTTTTTAGATTGGACAGCACAGAATATTTGCAAGGGTCTGAGCCCTGAAGGAAAGGAGGGGATACATAGGACCCTGAAGATACACAAAGCAATGTACCAACTTAAGCTCTTGATTGGCAAACTTGAGGAATGGGGATCCTGCCCTGAAAAGGATTTTTTTCTTTTCTTTTTTTATGGCTGTGTTTCTACAGTTTGACTTCTCTTTGGATATAGCTGCAGGGCTTCTGAGGCTCCAACTGCCTCAGGAAAGGGTGGAATTAAGCTTGTCTGAGAGCTTGTCTGGAGGCTGTACCTTCCCTAGGAGAGGGGTGAGACCAGCTCAGGTGGAATCCCTCCCTCAAGGAATTCAGACCCCAGGGTCTGGAAAACTAAAGCAATTAAAGCCAGCCTACAACTTCTCCTCTGTCTCCACCATGCTCCCAGCAGAGAGTCTGCTGATGTTAAAGGTACCGCATCACCTTACGCTGGTGGGACCTGCAGGCAGACAAGCGCCACACACTGGGCAGGATAAGAAAAACACAGTCTAGAGGCTTCATAGGAAAGTCTTTCAACTTGCTGGATTTTTCACTCTCAGGGAAAACTGATGCAGGTGATTCTTTCCTCTGGAGAGAAGGCCAGTCTGGCCTGGGAAAATCTGACTGGGGTCTATAACACCTAAGTAGACCCTTCTAAGGGGAAAAAAAGGCACCATACAGGCAGGGCAAGAAATAAGAAAACAAGAACTGAAAAATTCTGATCTGTTAAACAAAACCTAAGCTAGAGGTCTAGAATAAGCTGAACTGAATGTCAAAGAACATAGACAATAAAGTCCTCTAGCATGAAAATCCTAGGTAAAAAAAGTGAAAACAATCTCCAGAATAAACTAATTAAGTAAATTAAATGCCTAGATGCCAGCAAAAAATAATGAATCATGCTAGGAAAATTGAGGATATGGCCCAGTCAGAGGAACAAACTAACAATTCAAATGAGATACAGGAGCTGAAACAATTAATTCAGAATGTTTGAACAGAAATGGAAAACCTCATGAAAAATCAAATCAATGAATTGAGGGAGGATATAAAGAAGGCAAGGGATGAACAAAAAGAAGAAATCAAAAGTCTGAAAAAATGAATCACAGAACTTATGGGAATGAAGGACACAGTAGAAGAGATGAAAAACAATGGAAAGCTACAATTTTAGATTTCAAGAGGCAGAAGATAGGATTAGTAAACTGGATGATGGGACATTGGAATCTGATAAGCAAAAGAAAATATAGGGAAAAGAATGGAAAAATATGAACAATTGTTGTCATTTCATTCAGGGAATTGAATGGCAACATGCAGTACATAAATATACATGTTGTGGGCATCCCAGAAGGAGAAGAGAAGGGAAAAGGAGGAGAAAAACAAATGGAAGAAATTATCACTGACAATTTCCCAACTCTCATGAAAGACTTAAAATTACATATCCAAGAAGTGCAGTGTACCTCAAACAGAATAGATCCAAATAGATGTACTCCAAGACACTTACTGATCAGAATGTCAGATGTCAAAGAGAAAAAGAGAATCTTGAAAGCAGCAAGAGAAAAGCAACCCATCACATATGAGGGAAGCCCAATAAGACTATGCATAGATTTCTTAGCAGGAACCATGGAAGCGAGAAGACAGTGGTATGATATATTTAAGATATTAAAAGAGAAAAACTACCAACCAAGAATTCTATATTCAGTAATTCTATGTCCTTCAAAAATGAGGGGGAAATTAAAACATTTTCAGAAAAAAAATCACTGAGAGAACTTATGACCAAGAGACTGGCTCTACAAGAAATACTAAAGGGAGCACTAGAGACAGATAAGAAAAGACAGGAGAGAGAGAGGTGTGGAGAAGAGTGTAGAAATGAATATCGGTAAAGGTAAAAAGAAGAAAAATTAATATGATGTATAAAATCCAAAAGGGAAAATGGTAGAAGAAAGTACTGCATTTTACAATAATAACACTAAATGTTAATGGATTAAACTCCCCAATCAAAAGACATAGACTGGCAGAATGGATTGAAAAACAGGACCCATCTATATGCTGTCTACAGGAAGCACATCTTAGACCCAAGAATAAACATAAGCTGAAAGTGAAAGGTTGGGAAAAGATATTTCATGCAGACAACAATCAGAAAAGAGCAGAAGTAGCTATACTAATATCCAACAAATTAGACTTCAAATATAAAACAGTTAAAAGAGACAAAGAAGGATACTATGTATTAATAAAAGGAACAATTCGACATGAAAATATAATAATCATAAATATTTATGCACTGAGCCAGAGTGCTCCAAAATACATGAGGCAAACACTGAAAACACTGAAAAGAAAAATAGACATATCTACCATAATAGTTGGAGACTTCAATTCTCCACTCTCATCAATGAACAGAATATCTAGACAGAGGATCAATAAAGAAACAGAGAATTTGAATAATACAATAAATGAGCTAGACTTAACAGACATTTATAGAACATTACACCCCACAACAGCAGGATACACCTTTTTCTCAAGTACTCGTGGATCATTCTCAAGGATAGACCATATGCTGGGTCACAAAGCAAGTCTCATTAAATTTTAAGAGACCGAAATAATACAAAACACTTTCTCAGATCATAAAGGAGTGAAGTTGGAAATCAATAATAGGCAGAGGGCCAGAAAATTCACAAATATATGGCAGCTCAATAGCACACTCTTAAACAACCAGTGGGTCAAGGAAGAAATTACAAAAGAAATCAGTAACTATCTCGAGGCAAATGAAAATGAAAACACAACATATCAAAATGTGTGGGATGTAGCAAAGGCAGTGCTATGAGGGAAATTTATTGCCCTAAATGCCTATATCAAAAAAAGAAGAAAGAGCAAAAATCTAGGAATTAGCTGCCCATTTGGAAGAACTAGAGAAAGAACAGTAAACTAACCCCAAAGCAAGCAAAAGGAAAGAAATAATGAAGATTAGAGCAGAAATAAATGCAATTGAGAACATGAAAACAATTGAGAAAATCAACAAAACCAGAAGTTGGTTCTATGAGAAAATCAATAAGATTGATGGATCATTAGCGAGGCTGACAAAAAAAAGAAGAGAGAGGATGCAAATAAATAAAATCAGAAATGGAAGAGGAGACATAACCACTGATCCTGCAGAAATAAAGGAGATAATGAGAGGATACTATAACAACTTTATGCTAATAAACTAGACAATGTAGATGAAATGGACAACTTCCTAGAAAGGCATGAACAACCAGCATTGACTCAAGAAGAAATAGATGACATTAACAAACCAATCACAAGTAAAGAAATTGAATTAGTCATTAAGAAGCTCCCCAAAAAGAAAAGTCCAGGACTAGATGGCTTCACATGTGATTTCTACCAAACATTCAAGAAAGAATTAGTACCAATCCTGCTCAAACTCTTCAAAAAAACTGAAGAGGAGGGAAGGTACCAACATCACTCTCATACCAAAGCCAGACAAAGATACTACAAGAAAATAAAATAACAGACCAATCCTTTCTAATGGATATAGATGCAAAAATCCTCAACAAAATTCTTGCAAATCGAATCCAGCAGCACATTAAAAATATACACCATGACCAAGGAGGATTCATCTCAGATATGCAAGGATGGTTCAACATAAGAAAATCAGTCAATGTACTATACCATATCAACAAATCAAAGCAGAAAATCCACATTATCATCTCGATTGATGCAGAAAAGGCATTTGACAAAATTCAACATCCTTTCTTGTTGAAAACACTTCAAAGGATAGGAATAGAAGGGAGCTACCTCAACATGATAAGGGGAATATATGAAAACCCACAGCTAACATCATCCTCAATTGGGAAAACCTGAAAACTTTCCCCCTTGATCAGGAACAAGACCAGGATGTCCACTATCACCATTGTTATTCAACGTTGTGTTGGAAGTTCTAGCCAGAGCAATTAGACAAGAAAAAGAAATACAAGGCATCAAAATTGGAAAGGAAGAAGTAAAACTCTCACTGTTTGCAGATGATATGATACTATATATCAAAATCCCCGAAAATTCCACAGCAAAACTTCTAGAGCTAATAAATGAGTACGGCAAAGTGGCAGGCTACAAGATCAACACTGAAAAATCTGTAGTGTTTCTACACAGTAGTAATGAGCAATCTGAGGGGGAAATCAAGAAAAAAAAATTCCATTTATAATTGCAACCAAAAGAATAAAATATTTAGGAATAAATTTAACTAAGGATGCAAAAGACTTATACAAAGAAAATTATAAGAAATTGCTAAAAGAAATCACAGAAGACCTAAATAAACAGAAGGGCATACAGTGTTCATGGATTGGAAGATTAAATGTAGTTAAGATGTCAATTCTACCTAAATTGATTTATAGATTCAATGCAATATCAATTAAAATCCCAAGAACTTACTTTGCAGAAATAGAAAAACCAATAACCAAATTTATCTGGAGGGGCAGGGTGCCCTGAATAGCTAAAAATATCCTGAGAAAGAAAAATGAAGTCAGAGGTCTCACACTACCTGCCTTTATGCGCATTATGAAGTTACAGTGGTCAAAACAGTATGATACTGGCATAAAGATAAGTATACTGACCAATGGAATCAAATAGTGTTCAGACATAGACCCTCTCATCTATGGACAATTGATCTTTATTAAGGTGGTCAAGCCAACTCACCTGAGACAGAACAGTCTCTTCAATAAGTGGTGCTTGGAGAACTGGATATCCACATGCAAAAGAATGAAGAAGGATCCATATCTCACACCCTATACAAAAATTTGCTCAAAATGGATCAAAGACCTAAACATTAGATCTAAGACCATAAAACTCTTAGAAGAAAATGTAGGGAAATATCTCATAAATCTTATAATAGGAGGTGGTTTCCTAGGTCTTACACCAAAATGAACATTGAAGAAAGAAATAGATAAACGGGAACACTCAAAATTAAACACTTTTGTGCATCAAAGAACTTTGTCAAAAAAGTAAAAAGCTTACACAATGGGAGACAATATTTGGAAACGATATATCAGATAAAGGTCTAGGATCCAGAATATATAAAGATATTGTTCAACTCAACAACAAAAAGACAACCTAATTACAAAATGGACAAAAGACATGAACAGACGCTTCTCAGAAGTGGAAATACAAATGGCCAAAAGGCACATGAAAAGATGCTCAACTTCCCTGGCTATTAGGGAAATGCAAATCAAAACCACAATGAGATATCATCTCATACCCACCAGTATGGCCATTATCAATAAAATAGAAAACAACAAGTGCTGGAGAGGATGTGGAGAAAGAGGCACACTTATCCACTGTTGGTGGGAATGTAAAATGGACAAGGACTGTGGAAGGCAGTTTGGCGGTTCCTCAGGAAGCTAAGTATAGAATTGCCATTTGATCTGGCAATACCATTGTTAGGTATCTACTCAGAGGACATGAGGGCAAGGACACAAATGGACATTTGAACACTAATGTTTATAGCAGCATTATTTAAATTGTCAAGAGACGGAAACAGCCCAAATATCCATCAATAGATGAGTGGCTATACAAGCTATGGTATACACATGCAATAGGATATTATGCAGCTGTAAGACAGAATAGTTATGAAGTATGTAACAACATGGATGGACCTTGAGAACATTATGGTGAGTGAGGTTAGCCAGAAACAAAAGGACAAATACTGTATGATCTCACTGATATGAACTAACATCAGTGAATGAACTTGGAGAATTTCAGTTAAGAACAGAGGTCATCAGGAGATAGAAATAGGGTAGATATTGGGTAATTGGAGCTGAAGGGATACAGATTGTACAACAGGACTGATTGTAAAAGTTCAGAAATGGATAGCACAATACTACCTAACTGTAATACAATAATGTTAGTACACTGAATGAAGCTGAATGTGAGAATGAGAGAGGGAGGAGGGCTGGGGGCAGAAATGAAATCAGAAGGAAAGATAGATGATAAAGACTGAGATGGTATAATCTAGGAATGCCTAGAGTGTACAATGATAGTGACTAAATGTACAAATTAAAAAATATCTTTGCATGAAGAAGAACAAAGGAATGTCAATATTGCAAGGTGTTGAAAATAGATGATAATTCATATTTTAAAACTTTAACTTATATGTAAGACTAAAGCAAAAAATGTTTACTTGATACAAAATTTATATTTTGACTAGTGCACTTCCTAATATAACTTATGTGGACAGTTTAATTGAACACCATAAGTACATGGAACCTTGAGTAGGGCATGAGATTTTGTAGGTTTGTCCAGAGTGATTTCCTGATAAACCCTAGAGTGATTTGAACAGTGAATTAAAAAGTATTTTCAGAGTCCCCTTGGGGAAATGAAAAGAAAGGGGGAAAACTCAACTTCCCCATGTGGAGAATTCCTAATATTCTCACAAGCAGTGGGGACAACCAAAGCAATAGGCTGAACCCTCAGTCTTTGGGTTTGTCCATATGAAGCTTATCCCTGCCAAGGATAAGCTGAGCCTACTTAAAATTAGGCCTAACAGTCACACCAGAGAACCTCTTTTGTTGCTCAGATGTGGACTTTTTGTCTCAGCATGACAAGCAAGCTCACTGCCCTCCCCCTCTCTACATGGGACATGACTCCCAGGGGTATATACCTTCCTGGCAACACGGGACAGAAATCCTAGAATGAGCTGGGACTCAGCATCAGAGGATTGAGAAAAACTTCTAGACCAAAAGGGGGAAGAGAGAGAAACAAAATAAAGTATCAATGGCTGAGAGATTTCAAACAGAGTCAAGAGGTTATCCTGGAGGTTATTCTTATGTATTATATAGATATCACCTTTTTAGTTAAGGTATATTGGAAAGGCTGGAGGGAAGTGCCTGAAAATGTAGAGCTGTGTTCCAGTAGCCATGTTTCTTGAAGATGATTGTATAATGATATAGCTTTCGCAATGTGACTGTGTGATTGTGAAAATCTTGTGCCTGATGCTCCTTTTATTTATGGTATAGACAAATGAGTAAAACATATGGATTTAAAATAAATAAATAATGGGGGAAACAAATGTTAAATTTAGTAGATTGAAATGCTAGTGATCAATGAAAGGGAGTGATAAAGGTTATAGAAAAAAATTAGGGGAAACAAAGGCTAAAATGTATTTTCATTTATCTTTTTATTTCTTTTTCTGAATTGATGCAAAGGTTCTGAGAAATGATCATGGTGGTGAATATACAACTATGTGATGATATTGTGAGTTATTGATTATATATCTAGAATGGAATGATCATATGGTAAGAAATGTTCATATTTGTGTGTTGTTATGTTTAAAAAAATTTATAAAAAGGGAAAAGAAAAACCCAAAACCAAAGAATAGGGGAGAGGGGCGGTGCAATGGTGGCTCAGTGGCAGAATTCTCTCCTGCCTTGCCAGAAACCTGGGTTCAATTCCCGGAGCATGCCCGTGCCAAAATGAAATAAATAGGGGAGTTTAGGGGAGAGAGGTAGTACTTGCAGAAGAAAGAAATATAAGAAAACAACAAAGAGAAATTTGAGCTGGGTTTTAAAAAGATAGTTAGTTTAGACATGAAAAATATAGGGTGTATCAAGCAAGCATTTTCGTAATAATTCCATGTATAAAAATCCAAAGTTCAAGTGACTTAGAACAGCATTCATGTCATCTCACTCACACCTTCCTTTGGGTTGGTTAGGTATTAGCTGATGTAGCCTTGCCCTGATTGAGCTTGGCTCTAAGAGGCAGGCTGGGACCCAGTTGTATAGCAGGTGTCTCAAATTCTTCTTAGGTAAGTGGGCTACTGAGGAGCATACTTTTTCATGGTGATGGCAGAGGGGTAAGTGGGCAAGCTGTGCTGTGCAAGCTCATTTCAAGCTTTGGCATGTGTCATTATTACTCATTTCCCATTAACTAAAGTCGGTGACATGGCAAAACCCAAGAGGAAGGGCTGGGGAAGTGTCCTCTGCTCACAGGGAAATGGGGCCATAGTGAATGTATGATGAGTTGTAATCTAAACCACCACAAAGGGGCTTGGCATTCAGATTGAATGCAAGAGGAAAGAAATAGAGGTGGGAAAACTTGGGCAAGTATTGAGGACAATAAGTACTTCAGTTTCCTTGAGGTACTGGTTTGTTTTTATACCTAGAGAGCAAAGAGATTGGAAAGGCAGAATGGACCATCTTGTTGAGGGCCTTGAGCATAAAATTATGAAAATTATTCTGTATGCAACACAAAGCTAAAAAGCAAACAAAGCTAAGACTTAAAAATAAGCCTTCTAGGAACTGCCTGTTACTTTTTGGATCTCAGATCATAGAGTTCAATATCCAACCTTCACTTTATTACTGAGAAGCTAAGTCCAATTTTCAATAAACGACTTTTCTCTTTCACCCTTGGATCATTTTACATTCTTTTAATAAGGAAAAACTTTTAATTTCATTAAGTTTGTAACATTTCATAAGATCATAAAATTTGTCAAAGATTATTCACTGACCAACTCCATGCAAGTTTTGGGGTAAACAATGACATGGATCATGTTTATTCTTTCTCATTAAATAAATTATAGCCGATAATGAGTTTCAAAATTACCCTGGCTCTAATGGACATGAATGATCTGGAATTAACAATGAGCTATAAAAGATATATATGTGTTTGTATGTTTATATTAAAAAACATGCACATACATACGTACATAATATAACATGTATTTCGACCCCCTAAAATAAGAAAAAAATAATCTTTCAAGGGGCAACTCCTAAGTAGTATTAAAGAAGGAATATAGTTGTTGTTTACATTGGTAATAATTTAGCACCTTTATTTTTTATGTAGAAATAGATATGATGTAGGCATTTAGATAAAATGGTGTGCTAGTTTGAAAGGATATATGGACCCTAGAAAAGCCATGTTTTAATCAAAATCCCATTTCATAATGGCAGAATAATCCCTATTCAATACTGTGTGTTTGAATCTATAATTAGATCATCTCCCTGGAGATGTCTCCCAATCAAGAGTGGTTGTTAAGCTAGATTAGGGGAAGTGTGTCTCCACCCATTTGGTTGGGTCTTGATTGGTTTACTGGACTCCTATAAAAGAGGAAACATTTTGGAGAAACCTAGAGATTCAGAGAGAGCAGAGAACAATGACATAGCCACGAGAAGCAGAGAGCCCATAAACCAGCAACCTTTGGAGATGAAGAAGGAAAACGCCTCCCAGGGAGCTCATGAAACAGGAAGCCAGGAGAAAAAGCTAGCAGATGATGCCTTGCTTGCCATGTGCCCTTCCAGCCAAAAGAGAAACTGACTGTGTTCGCTATGTGCCTTCTCACTTGAGAGAGAAAACTTGAACGTCATTGGCCTTCTTGAACCAAGGTATCTTTCCCTGGATGCCTTTGATTGGACATTTCTATAGACTTGTTGTAATTGGGACATTTTCTTGGCCTTAGAACTATAAACTAGCAACTTATTAAATTCCCCTTTTTAAAAGCCGTTCTTTTTCTGGTAGATTGCATTCTAGCAGCTAGCAAACTAGAACAAATGGTGACTTCATTTTGAAAATGAAATGGTATTTGGGTTGATCCACCTTAACTCTAGCTTGCTCTGACTTGTCTTTTGCAAATGTCAAGATGTTAGAATGAGATTAAAGGTTTAGTTTGTGGCTACAGCAAAGATTTGACCAACACAGAATCTAAACCCATCTGGCTATATTAGTTCCGATTTTCTCTAGCCCTCCCAGTGGTTACAGGTAGGGTGCCGATAGGCAGAGAGAGAAGGTATAGGGCCTCTGTGGTGTGTTTTCTTTACGGAAAAGTTTGGATCATTTTTTATGAAACAAAATTCCTTTCATAAAATTTCTTTACTTGGAACACCAATGTATAAAGAAAATGGAAACCATGAACATGCTCCTGAAATGCTTTCCATCTCTGACAGTGAGAGTGATGACTTGATAAATTGTAGAACCCTTAAAGCAGATCCACGGAAGTCTGGAGCTGTGCAGTCTACTCTGAATTAAATGATGGCTCTAGAAGAGCGCTGAGCTGCCATTTGTGAGTGTCCCCAGGACATAGTTACATGAACCAGGCACAAATAATAATTGTGGCAAGTATTATTTCTCCTGTGCACAGCAACCATGTGGAGTGGGGTGTCATTCTCCTTGTTGTATGAAGGGAATAAAGACACTGGAGTGCAGTATTATAAAATAATTAGTTCAGGGTTGTGATGATTGGGCTCAGGAGTCAGCCTGGCCAGGTGACAGTGCCCAGTTGTCTGGTCAGCCAAGCACTGGATTGACTGTGGCTGCGAGGATATTTCATGGCTAGTTGGTATTAAATCATCAGTCAGTGGATTGCATCGGTGCCTGATTACATCTCTAATCAACTAAGAGTGTGTCTTCCGCGAAGGAGAGAATCCAGTCAGCTGGATTTAATCCAGCCAGCTGAAGACTTTTAAGGAGAAGAGAGAATTTTCACCACTTGTTCAGCCAGCGAGTCTCTCCTGTGGAGTTTGTCGTGACCCTCCGTCGGAGCTGCCAGGCTCGCGGCCTGCCGGATGGATTTTGGACTCCTGCGTCCCCGTGCTTGCATGAGGTACTTTTATAAATTTCATAGTTACAGATCTCTTTTGCTGGTGCTGTTTCTCTAAAGAACTCTGGCTAATACAAAGTTCTAGTGGCAGAGCTGAGATTTGAACCCAGGACTTTGTAATTCCAAAGCCTATCCACTTCCTTTTATGCCATTTGCTTCCCATGTTTGTATGAGAATCATCTAACCTATTCTTAGCATTTCCATGATTTTTAAAGGGATTATGCAAGAAAATGTAAAAAGATGAGAATGTACAGAAAATCTGATCCTATCCTAAAGAGAAACAAAGAAATTCGGCTAGGGAAACTGTTTTCACTGCTTTTTTTTTTTTTTTTAATCTATAGCCTATTAAAAATATATAAGGAACAAAATATGAAACCTTTCTACTATGCCTTTGAAATCTACATATTCAGCAAATTCCCTTTTAAGTAGAATATGATTAATTTAGCCTCTCATTCTGAGAAGTTAGAAAGTGCTATTTCTCTTGATTATTCAATCTTTTTGAAGGGCAGAAAGAAGATGTGACTGTATCAGTCAGATTCCTGGAAAGGACAAAGAGCCCATTTGGATGGTTCTGGAAGGAGGCATGTGGTCGTTGTTCTGACTATTTTGGGGGCGTATCCCCCAGTTCTTCGTGGCTTCTGTGTAGCCACGAGTGCAGTCCAGTGGCTGAAGGAGTGAATCTCTAAAGTTCACTGTGTGACAAGTCACTTTTGGCATCTCAGGCCTTGTTTCTGTCTCTGAAATTACGCGTAATTATCTTCACAAAGGTATTGGGGGGAAGATTCATTAAGGAAATCACCACTCATTGAGAACACTGCTGCTCAGGTGCACGAAATGCTGCCCTGCTGAGCTTAAGGAGCTCAGGCACTTCCAGGAGAAGAGAGGAGGGGAGGGGAGGAGAGGAGAGGAGAGGAGTTCTGGAGAGGGGAGGAGAGGGGAAGGGAGGAGAGGCGCTCTGGGGAGGAGAGGAGAGGGGAGGAGCTCTGGGGAGGAACTCTTCTTTCCCTCCACCTCACTCCTTGTCTACCAGGGTTGGGGATTAACAGTTTAGTTTCCTTAGGAAGAACGCTGACCTATTTACCCAGTCTTTACAAAGATCTTTGCTTCCCTAAAGCCATCTGGTTTGTTCTGAATATTTTCTTCCAGTCCATTCCAGAGCTAGGAATGTGAGTGTTTAGAAAACGATCCATACAAAGCGATGTTCAGACGAGGCTTCTTGAGGTTTCCATGATCAGTAATGGTTATTCACTCTATAATTTTCAGATATGATTAGTCAGGATAAGCACTATTTTGTGCCAAATTGATTTTATAAGGGCACATAAGAGTGGCATGTCAGACAGTTCAACAATCTTACCCAACTGTTTTTTTTTTTTTTTCGGTTGTTGTTGTAACATCCTTGTTTCTCAAGTCGTCTGCATGGTGCTGAGAAGTAGGAAAAAAAATGTCAAAGACAGCCTGATTTGTTCAGCAATCAGGCAGGTAGTTGAAGATGCCTGGTCAAAATCCTCCGTGAATATTTGACTGTATGAACAAAATGATGAAGTAGACAGTGTTATTATATCAGAGCTGATGGATGGAAAGATTGGAACATTTGCAATCTCTCTTCTTTTTTTTTTTCTTCCGCTGTTCGCTAATAGCTTCAGGCTCGAACCATCCATCCCACATTCTCCTCTTGAAAGAGAAAGCACATGAATTATTCTGATTGACTGGGCGCACTGGTTGATAGAATATTGTTCTTCTCTTCTATTTCTGGCCCTCCTCGTCCATCACATAATGATCAAGGACTGAGCTGGCAAACACTAGAAGCAAAGACTCCCCTGGTGAGGGCTCTGTGTGATAACGATGTTTTCACTGATTTGCTGGCCGCCTTGTAACTGGCCAGGGGCTCCCGCTAGGGGCTACACGGCCAACCTTGCTTGGCTCATCCAGTAAGTCAGCTTTTTAGGTATTAGAATTCCTCTAATTCTAGCAGTCCTTGACATTTCTCTAATCATATTCCAAACTCTATGTATGAGAAGATATGAGTCCATTTTTGCATGCATCTAACCTGTATTTTACTGTGCACGTTCTCCATAACAGTCTTGATGTGTCACTATCTCTATGCTACGATTTCCAGCCGTAAGGACAGGAGATCCTGTCACGAGGGGAAATGAGAGGCATGGTCCATGAGCCCAGAGTCTTTATGTCAAAAGTTAAAAGCAGAGTTGCGGAGAGGTGGTCAAGAGCGTGTGTGCTGGAGAAGGGGGCAGTGGACAGAGTCCAGAGGTCCAGTAGAAACAATGATCAGTTCACCTCTTTATTGAATAAAACTTTGTTCTAGGTATCGGGGAAATAACACTGACAGGGTCTCTGTCCTCGTTGTGTGCTCATGGAGTTAATGGAATAGCAAGGGAAATTCTACTTCTGAAACAGTATTTAGGTTCTTTCAGTGATGTTCCAACATTTGGTGGGTAGCAGGGGTGGTTCATGGAGTGCATGATAAAAGTGGGGGTCAGGGTGGTGGGGAGATAGCTGCTTCATTGCAGCCCCCCACTCCGTGCAATGCCAGGGGTCTTTTCTACTCTCATGTCTCTCGGGATTTCCACAGTTGTGCAGGGAAGGTGGGATTCTCCATGTTTTGCTGATGAGGCATCCTCAGAGAAACAAGTTTCCTCTGTGAATTAGGAGGAAAAA
>PVIY010020908.1:0-43249 GCA_004026745.1 Myrmecophaga tridactyla
TCAGTCAGAACCTAATGTTAACACTGTATAATGTGGAGTAGGTTATTTTCCTCTCAATGTCAGAACATTTTGATCTGGTAAAGAGAACAATTCTTGACTGTCTTTGAAAAGATTGTTTAAGGCTAACTATCTTTCTGGGTTTTTTTGTTGCCTATAGATAATTCAGTATTCTGTTGTTTCTCTTACTAATTATTACATAACATCTTTACACAGAAGTTTTGGCTAGAATTCCATCCGATTACTGTATTTTCTTTAATCTTAGTAAAATGAATTTGCTCTGTATTCTTTATGAATAGTCATATAAAATATATTGTGACATGTTAAAAGTGTTTTTGAAACCATTGTATTCTGATGGAAAACAAAACTACAGTGGTAGTTATCACTATTAAAAGTTATTTGAAATCAAACCTTTTATATTCCACAGCAGACTAAATATCAATGAACTAAATGAAACTGTTTGCAGATTTTTTCTGTTAAGGGATTTTTAAGTAGGATTAAATTAATTACATAATATATGTTATCCATACCCAATTATTTGATTTTACCTATATTCAGCCTAGAGGAAAATATGCAAAGGAAATGCCACATCGTACACAAAACGTTGTCCAAGGTATATCATTGACATCTGACAAAAGGTAATATAATTATGACAGACATTCTTTTGCCTACTGATCATATCATGTCAACATGAAGATATAGTTCTATACCAGATTTTGGTACATATGAAAGTTAGTAATATAGTGTGGCCAAGTATCACCTTTGCTTCCTTAATAGTTTTATAATATGGGTATATTTCTACATATAAAATGGGTATTTATTTTTTTGGTGCCTGTTATGTACCCAGCATTACAGTGGAGGTTTTTGTATGTTCTTATTTGCTTTAATCATCGTGGTTCAAGTTTCAAAGTATTTAACTTACCCATAACACCAAGCTGCTAGAACTGGAGCAGGCACCCAGGTCTGTCTAGCCCCCAAACTTGTCACTTTTCCATAATCTCTTCTACCCCACTGCCTTATCGTTAGAAAATATATAAAGGCAAACAGTGTTGTTTATAGATGTGAAAAAACTAAACGCCTAAATATCTATCAGGGATTTTTAAGTTAAAATATGCAGGATGTTGTGTATAGTTGAAGCTGAACAGCCCCAAGAGTTCACAGAAAAATTGAGACCTCAACCAAGGGCTGGCAACGTAGGAGTTCTTGATTTAGTCTGAGGAAAGAATTCAAGGGTGAGTTGATGTGTACAGCCAAATAGTTGAATAAGCTTGATGCCAGAGGACCCTGGGAGTCCTCAGCTTTTTGCTGGTTAGCCCTGGGAATTCTTGGCTGAATGCCAGATTGCCCCAGGTGTTCTAGCCTAGGTGCCATCAGGAATTCTCTGCTGGATGCCAGAGAGCCCTGAGAATTCTCAATTGGATGCTGGAAAACCCCGGGAATTCTCTGCTGGATGCCTGAGATCCGTGGGAATTCTCAGAAAAGTCTAGACCAAGAACCCCAGGGCCTGACACCTTGAAGGTTCTTGACCCAGCTGCAGGAAAGAACTCCTGAACTAGTCAGTGTGTGCAACTAAAGAATCCAAAGACTAGCTAATGTGTACAGCTCAAAACTTTAATGCTCAGCAAAGATATAGGGTTGAAGATGAGCACAGACATTCTCCAAAGGAGGAGAACCAGTTTGAGGTTGGGATCCTTGTATCATAAGGACGTGGAAGGGCCCTTCCCCCTCTGACTATGCTAATAAGATTGATGAGCTGCACTTTTCATTGGTTCTTTTCAGGCGCCAATCTGAGTGAGGGCTAGATGTGTGGGGACTAGGTATGTGGGGTCTGTGTAGGTGTATGTGCTAAAAGAACTTTTAGTTATGGGTCTTAGGGTCACTTCCTCCCTTTCCTTCCCTGTCTAACCTGCCTCATTCCCGTCTCAGAGAATTCCGTCCCTTAATCTTAAGGGGTGTTGAAGAAGGGAGTTCAGTCTTCTGTAACTGTGTCTTGCTGACAGATGGAGCATTGTTCCAGCCTATAATGGGTGTGGAGTTCTCTGGCTATATCTAATGATTTGGGAGTTTTGCATTGTTCTTGTTCTGGTGTAACCCCTTGGTTGTCGGTTGACATCTTACAAGAGCATCCAATCTGTACTATGACTTGTGCTATTACTGTTGAGGTGCAGCATTCTGGGAGAAAGAGAGACAAAAACCCACAAAGCCAAGAACTAGGGTGGCTAATCTCATTAAACAGAAAAGGATGGAGTGAAGGATGACACCTATCCTGGCTGGCAGAAGCTCAAATAAATCAAATGGGAGATCTTGGGAATCATTGGACAACTGGGTGACCTGGTCTTTAAGGGAGTTTATAATCTTGTATCATTTTTGAGCTTTGATTAATATAAAAGCAGCAGTCCTTTCCCAGGAATGCCCATGTTCCTTCATGGGCTGCTGTAAGGGCATCCAGGGTTCCTCGGTTTTGGAGGATGTCACCCACTAACAAATATATTTGGGATTGAAGAAAGGTTAAGGTGGAGGTTGTTCCTTTGATGCTAGTGGATAGTTTAAGGGAGAGATTAAGGTGGGCCCACTCTGCATGGGCTATTCCTGCAGCCCCAAGTAGCTACAGCTCCCCCAATCCTGATGGTAGTTAGGAGTGGGATTAGGAAATGGCCACTCTTTTATTCCAGTTTGGGATGAGAGGTTGGGAAGTTGAAAGTGGAAAAGGCTCATTTTTGCTTTTTAGCTTGAGTACTGGGGCCATATACACTAAAGTGCATGTCACTGACCACCACGGGAGTAGGCTAAGGTAGGTTTCTTGCCCTCAAAGAAAGAATATTCCCTGACTGGAGTCTAGAAAGACAGCAGATTTATATTCCTTACTGGTCTAGATTATGCGCTGCTGGTTGCTGATGTGGCCACTCAGAGTCTGATTTGGTTATGGGTGATTCGTGTTCCACTGTATGCTGAAAGGTAGGGTCCTAGGGAGTTGTCACTAGAATCAAACATGATGCCTTGGTTTTTATCCCAAACTGTTCCTGGTGTTCCTGTCAGGTGGTCATAGAATTTGACTCAAATTGGACACACAGTCTGAAGATAACACAGGGCATTTTCTGTTGTCCCCTGGCTAACCCTGGCAGGACTGGGTAGCTCCCCCTGGGAGTGACATTTTTCCTTAGGATTATAATTTTCCTGGAAAACTTTGGACAAGGTGAGTATGGGCCCTTATCATATAATAGTGATTGTGACAGGGATGGGATTCTCAGAGATTTAAAAGGTGTAGTTGCAGTTTAATAGGTGGGCAGAGGCCCAAAGTTTTATTATTAGTCGGCCACACCTCACACTACCTACAATGAAAGACACAAATCTAGCAGTTAAAGAGATTAATTGCTTGCTGGACCATGCTAATGTAAGGATGAGTTTGCATGTGAGTGAAAGGAAGGTAGAGAATGGTTATAAACCTTAAGGCTTGTAAGAGATTTTTGCTTAGTAGAGAGTTTGGGCACCCATGGACCACTAGGAACTCATGGCTTACAGAACATCTCCTAACCTGCAACTTAAGGGTGGTGTGAACCAGTGGGTCTTTGGGTTTCCATCAACTCCTACCACGGTGCAAGTTTTTGAGGCCAAAATTCTGGAGTGATGGCTAAGGACAGAGTAAGTGGCTCTGTATTAATTAACAAGTCACTTATCTTACCTGCTACATAAAGGGTAACCCAAGGCTCCTGTATGGTTATGGCTAGCTGTGAAGGGAGCTGATTGGGACCTCAGATCCCTTCAGTCCTCACTCACGGCCATCACTGGTAAGGGAAAGGGAGAGGTAGGGAGGTAGAGGAAGAGAGAGGGAGGGAGAGTCCCTTTTCCAGTGGGCTTCCTTTTTGCATCAAGGTCAAGGTCCCAGTGGCCCATCCAGGTCAGGGAACTCTTTGATCCAGTGTCCAAAGTTCCCACATTTAAAACATCTCCCTTTCCATCCTGTTTGACCTTTGACATTACCCTGAGGATGCAGGGCACTATATACAGGGACTGCCATTAAATGAGCCTTTCTCTTGTCCTGTTACTGATTCCACTGGACCTTCTCCAGTTCTTCAGGTCTCTCTATAATTGAAAACACTAAAGGGTGTATCTAACATTTTATTAAAGAGGGTTTACAATCCCATAGCCCTTTTCTGTAATTTCCTCTGAATATCTGGGTATGATTGGCTAATAAAGTGAGTTCTTAATAAAATTTGCCTTTCCTGGGAGTTAGGGTCTATGTGGGTCTACTTCTTCAAGGCTTCTACTAAATGTCCCAGGAATAGAACAGGATTCTTGTCTTTCCCCTGGGTTACCCCTCTAATTTTATCATAATTTATTGGTTTAATGATACTTTTTTTTTCATTTTTGCTTCAGTACAGGTAATCAGTTGGTCTCAGTGTCTTAAATCTGCCTGCCTTCATTGTTAGTTCCCTTTAGGGTTGTTATTGAGACTGCAATAGCTTCTAGTGAATACTGGTTTGGCTGGGCTGCTGCTAGGTTATCTGCATAGGCTTAGGCTTCTGTCCATAGATAGAGGTTTTTTCCCTGGGGTTAGCCTCGTGGACATAATGATATGGCTGTCTCCCCTGGTTAGGTTCAAAGTTAAAGGTACTGAAATTTTTTGGCAAACTTGCCTGGGTTTTTTGACAAACTCTTTAGCTTTTGTTTATATTAAGCTAAATCGGTCATAGAGACTGGTTTATATTGAGACTAGGACATACTGCAGAAGATTTTTTTTTTCCTCTAAGCTATCTAGTTTGAAAGTGTCCCAGTGTTATAGGAGGAATTTAAGGGGAGAGTCAGTAGGAATAGAAGAATTACTCATGTTTCTCTGCGAAAGGGAGGAAAAAAGAGAAGTATAGAAAAGGAGGAAGTATTAAGAAGTGCGAGTCTTTATGGAAGACTCCCAATTGAGAATCTTCATGGAAAGTTCCCAACTGAACCTTTATGAGAGGCTCAGGCCTTTTTTCCTAGACCCGCATCCCTGGTTGGTTTAACTGGCCAGGCAATGTGACCTCTGGGCCTCCCCTGAGATCCACCCTTGCCTGTGTGTCCCCGGGGCTTGTAAGTAGGAGCACAGGATAGGAGAGGCCTTAACATTGGCAGAACTAATTCCTGAAGGGAGTTGGAGGTATTTGGGTAGTTCTTTGGACAGTATAGAAGGTTATAGATGGACTGTGCCTCACAAAAGGTGGAAATCTGATACCATATAAATGTTAATTATAAATTAGGTTCCTAACCAGACTGGGAGCCCAATAGGAGATGCCTAAATTAACATCCAACTTTTGAAAGGTTATTTAAGCCTTATAAATGCAACATCCATGGCTTGGGGTAAAAACATTCTGTCCTGTAATCGCCACAGGCAGCAGAACCCCTCTCAGAGTTATGAGTAGAACAGTGGGGACTCACTAGGTGACTGAATTCCCTGTACTTTGACTTGAAATTTTTAAGCCATGCCCACATCTCTACCAGTTTTCTGCACTGAACCCTTCCCATTTTAGCTGGTTCATTCATATTCAGCCAAGGTCTAAAGAGGCCCTGAGGTCCAGGGATAGGTGAGACAGAAAGAATGAGACCTGGTGTATGAGAGTTCCAACACCTTTCTTTTAATTGCCTCCATTTACTAGATCTCTTTCACTTAAAGCTCTGACTCAGATGATTAGAAAAAGTCCCTGCAGCCCTACAAAAATTCAAAGAACAGTTTCTTTCCAGTGTCCAGGCTTATTTACAGTAATTGCAAAATCAAGACTTTAAGTATCAGGATACAGAGAGTACTAATTTATCATAGAGTGCAGTGGTGGTCAGGAGAGAGAGAGAGAGAGACAGAGAGAGAGAGACAGAGAGAGACAGAGAGAGACATAGCACATAAACAGGCCAGCAAACTCCTACACTACTGGGAGAGCTCCTCCAGTCAAGCCCCAAAGAATGGAGTCAACCATTACTGATTTAGTCCTTGAATCTGCTCGCTGTGAGGAACTGGTCCTCCACCATGCTCAGTGTCGGGAGGGGAGCCATGGTTAAGCAAAGTGACTGAGTTTATGTTCTGTGACCAGAGGAGAGAAAGACAAAGATAGAGAACAATTTTCTTAACTGTAGGAGACAGTACATGGCCCTTCATGATCGCCATAGTGACTGTATTTATTGATGTGGAATGATTCTTCATGACATTTTGTCAAATTTAAAAAGAAAGATAAAAAACACCTGTGTGTGTGTGTGTGTGTGCTTATTTGCATTTAGAAGTTTGTCTGTGAAAGTATTCACCAAAAGTTTAAAATGAGTTATCAGTTTGGTGGTTTTAAGTTTCCTTAAACTTTTTAATGTTGATTGTATTATTTTTTGCCTTTTGAGGGAACATGTATTTTTAGAATTAAAAAATCGCTAAAATTTTTCATTTTGGATGAAAAATAAGAACAGGTTAAAGTACAGAAAATTCATTTTTTTACCAGCTGTCATTTGTGAATCTAGTTTACAATTTTTAACAGATAAAATATTTAATCAAACCTATTTCACATCATCACTCATTATTTTATATTGTTTATTCTACAGAAGTAAGTGGAATGACTGTGAAATGCTGGATTTGTGGAGGTGGTACCAAGTTTTATTAATAAATAATAGTCACTGAAAATGCTTTCAAAGATTGTTACATTAAAGTAGAGCATGATTGTTCCTGTCAAGCCAACACTTTCACAAATAACTTTTGTTTGGACCAAACAAACAAAAAAATAACTATTTAAAAGCACTAGGGAATGACCAAACACAGGCAGATTTTAGAGGGCAGTCAACTTTTGGAAGAAGGGAATGGACTGTTTTGAGTATCCCATTTTTATAGCTTTTAGCCTGAAGGTAGGCAGTTAAAACTCAAAGATTTGCTGGCTGGAAGAGCAGCATTTGGGACAATTACAGCTGCTTTAAAGTGAGGGGGTAAATCCTGGAAAGGAGGGAGCATCAAATTCCATAAATAAACTTTCCAGATCTCTGGCTGACCCCTGAAATCTGCTTGTGCTCATAGACTATAAGCAATCCAGCTAGGATGAAAGAAATTGAATTGAAATTTGAGTTGCAACCCTCTTCAGGACTCAGCATACCCAAGTGAATTGTTTACTAAAACAAAAACAAATTAACTTTCTCCAGAGGAATATAATAGAATCAAATGTGTCTTCAACATACGTTCACAATGTCCAGGATACAGTCCAAAATTATTTAATATATAAAGAAACTAATAAATGTGACCAATTCTCAGGAAAAAAGATAATCAACTGAGACTAACCTCAAGATGATTCCCAATAGATGACACCTACTGGAATTAACCAACAGTAATTTTAAAGCAGCTACTATAACCAAGTTCAAGGAGTAAAGGAAAATATGGTTGTAATGAATAAGAAATAGGAAATCTCAGCAGAAAAATAGAAATTGTTAAAAAGAACCAAATGGAAATTTTAGAGCTAGAAGATACAGTCGTTGAAAGTCTTTTTTCCTTGAATTTAGGATCACACATGAGCTAGTTTAAGACTGTTTATAATGAAATCATGTAATAAATGTACACAATTATTAAACAAAAGTTTAAAACCTGTTGAATTGAGTTTTTGCTTTTTTTTTTTTTTTTGTATCAGCAGGCACTGGGAATTGAACCCATGTCTCTGGCATGGCAGGTGAGAACTCTGCCACTGAGCCACTGTGGCCTGCCCTGAATTGACTTTTAAACTAATAAAATTCATTCCTGGTTACTTTTGTTTGGAAAGTTTTTGGTATTGTTTATTAATGAAAGTATAATCTGGAAGTTACATGTAGGATAAAAAGAATATGAGAAAATATGCAGAATTCTTAGTCTGGAAAATCATTTTTTGTGCTAAAAGACAGAGCCTACACTAAAGATGATGTGCCATTTTACCTTGGCAGATTTTTTATGGAATATAACATACCTATTTAGAATTAATAATGGTCATAAAATAGGTAGTTTAAGAATGCTGTAATCTCTTCACTGACGTTCTGACTCTTAAGTGAAATGTGTTTACTGATGCCAAGATTATAATGCTTTTAGGGAACAGTACTATTTCTAATCAAATATGTGCTGGTTTGAATTTGTTATATACCCCAGAAAAGCCATGTTGTAATCCTGATTCAATCCTGTAGTGCAGAAACTTTGATTAGATTATCTTCGGGGGGGGGTGTGGCGTGCCCAAATGTGAGTGTGACCCTTTGATTAGGTAGAGATGCTGGACTGGCCATGGTGGTTCAGTAGGCAGAGTTCTTGCCTGCCATGCCAGAGACCCAGGTTTGATTCCCAGTGCCTGCCATACCAAAAAAAAAGAAGGTAATTGGATGGAGATGTGACTCCTTCCACTCAGGGTGGGTCTTGATTAGTTTACTAGAGTTCTTTAAAAGGGGAAACATTTTGGAGAAACCTCAGAAATGACAGAAATGCTAACTAATACAGATACCCAGAGAACAGTCGCTTCAGAGCTGACAGAGCCCACACAGCCAGAGATCTTTGGAGAGGCAGAAGGAAAATGCCCCAGGGAAGTTTTACAAAATGAAAAGCCAGGAGAGAATGCTGGCAGACGAGACCATGTGCCTTCCCAGCTGGCAGAGGTGTCCAGGAGCCAAAGACCCCAGCAGACATCAGCCATATGTCTTCCCAACTGACAAAGTTGTTCTGGACAGCATCAGCCTTTCTTGAGTGAAGGTAACTTCTTGTTGGTGTCTTAATTTGGACATTTTCATGGCCTTAAACTGTAAATTTTCAACTTATAATTCCCTTTCTAAAAGCCTTTCCATTTCTGGTATGTTGCTTTCTGGCAGCCTAACAAACTGATTCAAAATGCTTACCTCATATTTAATTTTTTTCTATATACTTTGCTGGTGTAATGCCTGTTATAAATTGAGATTAATAACTCCGGTAATTTTCATGACAAATGGCAAAAAAGACATTAAAAGAAAGACTCTTTAAGAGGGGACAAATATCAATCTTCTAAAAATCTTACCCATCCCAACACTATATCAATATTTTTATTTTCTTCTTAGCCTTTCACATTTTCAGACTTTACATTTGAATATGTATTTGTATATATTATATATAATTCATATGTAAATTATGTGTTTATATATAAATATATAGCTTAAAGCTTAACTATGCATTTGTTATTGATTTTGCTGATGTAATTGCAAAACTTTGTTTTTTTCACCAAATTTTCCTGTTACCATTTATTCAATAATCCTTCCATTTCCAACTAATATGGAATGCCACCTCTGATTCTCTTGTGTTTCTCCAGCTGTTATAGGTCCTAATGTTGAAATGAATACTTTCTTATATCGTGATATATATTTCACTTTCAATAAGTATTTATTAACTTTATCTCATTTAAGATATTTAACCAATTAAACTATGCACTAAGCATTGTGCTAGGAGCTGGGGATATGGTAATAAAACACACACACACAGTGCTACCCTTTTATGAAGACATACTTTAAATTCATGTAACAAATAATTATGCTATTAGTAAACCCTATAGGGTTAAGTATAAAATGGGGGTATCTGTGTTGTTAAGGGCATTAGGGAAGGCTTTCCTGAATAAGTGAAACTGAAGTTGAGTATAGTTAGACTATTGATGATGGGGATGAAAGTGGTAGTAAGAGCAGGAAGGCTCTGTTGTGGAAAGGAAACTATTAAGAGGGAGAAATAAGAAAGAGAGTTGTGGGACATGAGAAAGCTTTGAAAGATTCTAAGCAAGGAAGTGACATATCTGTGAGAATTCTCAATTTATTGGAATATACTCAGTTCATGTTTCATGTCTTCCTTGGTCATGTTGTAATGAGAGTAGTTGCTACTCTTCCTTTTTTTTTACTGCACAAATAGTGCAATGATAAAGCTGCAGAGGATTGCCTGTTAATTTGATACCTAGAAATGACTTCTCTTTTTGTGTTTTGTCTCTACCCTACCCATTTTCTTCTATCCATGGAAAGAGTTAGGTAGTCCCTATAATCTTTGATGATGAGGTAAGTTTTCAGGTTGGGTACTCACTGAAAAATTCTCCCCCATAGTAACAGAACCTATTGACGTAATGATATTTCCTATTTAATGCTTTCAAATAGACTTTCTGGATATAATAGCTCGAGATTTTATTCTGTTTTCTTCCATGCTTTTATGATCAGACATAATCTAAGAATCTTTTCAAAATCATATATCTTTTTTTGATATACAAATGCTATGTATGCTTTTGTTCTGGAGAGTTCTGGAGAACTTACTGTTCTGGAGAGTTTTTTAGGTTTCCTAGTGCCACAAGTAACTCACAATTGAGCAAAAAGAGTTTACAGTTTCTTCAAAGTTAGGGATTTTGAAGAAATGAACTTTTTAAATAAGTAGTCTATGAACTTAAGTAACAATACTGATTTTGTGTCTGTGTACTGGGGTGAAGGAGTGCTAAGTCTTTGTTACATCAAGTAAATGTCTTCAAGGTTGCCATCATGTGCAATGGGGCATGATAAATTCCATAAAACCAATGCTATGTTTAAGGAATATTTTAAGGTATTCCTAACTCTGATGACAAAGTTAGAAGTGATTACCTGGGGTATTGTATTGAGAAAGTTTTGAAGTAATTAGAGATAAGCAGAAAATATTGCTAAATTCCATTAGCAGTGACTTGCCTTGAATTGCATGCCTAACTTTTTCTAAAGCATTATCACTTCTGCAATGTATTTACTCAATCTATTCCAGGATACTAGTCCTCCCTTGCTTATAAGGACTTTAAAAAGCAGTACCAAAAACAAAGAAACCATTAAACTACACTTTATAGTTACCAAGTTTACCCACCCCTAGATAAAGTATATAGAATAATTTTTCGCATGTCATGTTTCTCTTCTTTGAAGACATGCTGAATGTTTGACCTTTCACAGAAAAACAAAATCTCTTTTTCATTATTTCTTTGGTTATGAGGCATAGAATTTCAGACTGAATCCAGATTTCTTTTTAAACATTTCTCTGTTCTACCATCCTGTTCTCCCCAGTATTGTTCACATATGAGTCCATAAGCCCAGTTCTGCTCAAGCATAAGCTGTGTGTCATTTTCAATTAATACACATGCAGTTTGCAATTGATTAGTTCTGCACCACAGATGTGGTTGCTTTCAAACCTGCATATGATTTTCAGAAGAGTATTTTTGCTGTGGTATCACATGACTCTACAGTTTGCCTCTATTGTCTTTAACTTAGGGTAATTGGAGATCTAACAGAAAGCATAGTCAGTATAGAAAGAAACATGTAGAAAGAAAAAGAAAAGCCAACCTCATTATTTTTACTGTATATAATTTTGACAGTTATAGACGTTGTTCTAGTTTGCTAGCTGCCGGTTTACAATATACCAGAAATGGAATGGCTTTTAAAAAGGGGAATTTAATAAATTGCTAGTTTACAGTTCTAAGGCCAAGAAAATGCCCCAATTAAAGCAAGTCTATAGAAATGCCCAATCAAAGGCATCCAGGGAAAGATACCTTGGTTCAAGAAGGCCGATGAAGTTCATGGTTTCTTTCTCAATAGGAAGGGAAAATGGCGAACACAGTCAGTTTCTCTCTCATTTGGAAGGACACATGGCGAACAATTTCATCTGCTAGCTTTCTCTCCTGGCTCCTGGTTTCATGAAGTTCCCTGGGAGACATTTTCCTTCTTCATCTCCAAAGGTTGCTGGCTTATGGACTCTCTGCTTCGTGGTTCTGCCACACTCTCTGCTCTCTTTGAAATCTCCTTCATTCTCTAAAATGTTTCCTCTTTTATAGGACTCTAGAAACTTAACAAGATCCACCCAAATGGGAGGAGACATGACGTCACCTACTCCAGCTTAACAACCGCTCTTGATTAAATCACATCTCCAGGGAGATGATCTGATTATAATTTCAAGCATACAGTATTGAATAGGGATTATTCTGATTTATGAAATGGGATTTAGATTAAAACATGGCTTTTCTAGGGGACATACATCCTTTCAAGCCAGCTGTTAAATAAGCTCTTTTGGTACACTGAGCTAAGATCTTTACAAATATTATCTCATTCCATTTTTGCCAGAACCCTCTAAATTTTGTAATAGTTACTTAAGAAATTATTGGAATGGCTAAATAAAAACTTAAAATGTTTAATTCTGCGATTTAAATATAGGCTTTTGCTGTAAAATTTTGATTTTTGGTAGTATATATATAACACAAAGTTTGCCATTTTAACCATTTTTAAGTGTACATTTCAGTGGTATTAGTTACATTGACAGTGTTGTGCTACCACCATCCATTATCAAAACTTTTTATCACCCTCAAAATGAAACTCTGTAGCCATTAAACAGTAATTTCCCCATTTCTCCTCCCCACCAGGTTCTGGTAACCTTTAATTCTTTTTGGTTGCCATGGGGATTACAGTTAGCATCCTAGATACATCTTTAACAATCTAGTTTGAATCAATACCAACTCAACATACACAGTTTCTGCCCTGTACACCCCTATCCTCCCTTTTATATTGTTTTGTCACAAATTATATCCTTACCATTGTGTGCCCAATAACATTGTTTTGAATTTTTAAACATTTAAAACCCCCATGGTTCTGATAAGAAATTGGCACTTAATCTTTTTAAGCCTCCCTTGTATGTGAAAAGTCACTTTTCTGTTGCTGACTTTAGTATTCCGTTTATCTTTGGCAGTTGACAGTTTGACTATACTGTGTCTTGATATGGATCTCTTTGAGTTTATCCTGATGTACTAATTCAGCTTCATATAATTCAGCCTCTTAAAAATATATATTCATATCTTTCATCATATTTGGGAAGTTTTCACCTGTTATTTCTCCCCCTTCCCTTTTCTATTCTCCTTCTGAGGCCGCCATAATATTTATGTTGGGACGCCTTATGGTGTCTCACAGATACCAGAAGCTCTGTTTACTTTTCTTAATTATTTTTTCTTTGCCCTCCACAAACTGGATAATTTCAATTGTCTTATTATCAAATCAAATTTGCTGATTCTTTCTTTTGTGTGTTCAAGTATGCTGATGAATGCCTCTAGTGATTTTTAAATTTCAGTTATTATATTTTGCCCCTCCAAAATTTCTCTTTGGTTCCTTTCTAAAATTTCTTTCTCTTTTGGAAAAATATTTTTTATTCATATATCTTTTCCTGCTCTCCTTTAGTTCTTTGTGCATGTTTTTCATTAGATCATTGAGTCTATGTAGGAGAGTAGATTTAACATCTTTGATTAGTAATTCCAATGTTTTAGCTTTCTTAGGACTAATTTTGCCATTTCATTTTTCTCCTTTAACTGGGCTGTTCTTTCTCTGTATGCCTTGTGACTTTTTTTTTGTTGGTATCTGGATATTTGAATATTGTAATGTGTTAACTGGTAAATCAAATTATCACCCTTTCCAGGGCTTGCTTTTTATTTTGATTGTTCAAGGCTGTAGTAGTCTATTTGTTTAGTGATTTTTCCAAGTTATTTTTCTGAAGACTGTAATCCTTGTTGCATGTGATCACTGAAATCTCTGTTCCTTTAACTTATATTAAACTCATGTTTTGATATAGATTTCCTTGAATGTCAGGCACTCAAAAACAAAACATAAACTCAAAACAAACAAAGAGAAAATCCCAGATATTTCTGCTTGTGTCTGTACTCTTACTCTCCTTCAGCTTACCCCAGCTTGCCCTGAGTCTGTATATCAGCTCAAGATGTATACTTAGGGTATTTTAAAGACTTTTCTGAGTACTTATCTCACCTGACCATGCATGTGGCTTTCAAAAATTCCCTAGTACACACAGAGGCTCCTGGTTTTCACAGATTCTCTAGGGAACATTTTCCTCAGGTTTTCCTCCCACGCCCCAGGGTATCTATTGTATGTATCAGCTATAATCTTTCACCCCTGATGGCTGTGGTTTGATTCTTTCCTTACAGTACTTTGTGGAAATCCCTGCCGCTTTTCTGCCCCAGAAGAGTTCCAGAATAGGCAAAACAGAATTGAGGGTCTTGGATGACTCCTTCATTATGGTAGTTGCAGATGGAGAATAAAATAGAAATGTAAAAAAGGAATATTCAAGGAAATAATGGTATAAAATGTCAAAAATTTAACAAAAAAAAATTGAACATGCACATTCAAGAATCCCAGAGAACCCAAAATAGGATAAACTCTAAAGAACTAGACACATGGAAAGTAAGGAAACAAACTGTTGAATGCCAGAGACAAAGAGAAAATTATGAAAGTTGCAAGAGCAAAGCAATGTATCATGAACAATGGAGCCCTGATAGTTTTGAGTGTTGATTTCTCACCAGAAACCATGAAAGCGAGAAGGCAGTGGGATGAAATATTTAAAGTGCTAAAAGAAAATAATTGTCAGCCAGGTATCTTAGAATACATGATAGTATCATTCAAACTAAGGGTCAGGCAGACATTTCCAGATAAACAGGACCTCATGGTGTACATCACCACTACACTATGAGCAATACTTAGGCAGTTCAGGCAGTTCTTCATATTGAAGGGAAAGGACAATAGAAAGTAGATCAAAAAGTAGATCAAAGTATAAATAAATAAATATTTCTTGTAAAGGTAAGCATATAGGCAATTATAAATGCAGGTATCATTGTATTTTTAGTATGTAACCAGCACCAAAATACAGGTTCTAAAATACAGATGCATAAAAAGTTATGAAAATTCTATGGTTTGAACATAGAACATACAATGATAGTATTTTAACAAGTTCAAGAAAATGTGGAAGGACAGAGTGGTATGAACATAGTTTTTATATGCTATTGAAGTTAAGTTGATATCCAACCAAACATAATTGCTATAGATTTAGGATGCTAAATTTAAGCCCCATTTGTTTCTTCCAGTTGCCTGGGGCCACTACTTCCAGGATCACTTGATTAAATTCTCTCCTGGGTTCTCAGGTAGCAGTAATTCAGACTGCAGACCCATGTGGGTGGCAGTTTGAGGTTATGAAATTTCAGGGAAGAATTTTTTTTTTCTTCCTCTACCCATTATGTACTTCAAAACAGACAAATTTTCTTATTGCCATCTTCTGCACTCTTTTCTTGTTCCCCATTATACCAAGAGTCCTAGTTTTAAGTGAATCTTCTCTTACTTTCCTCCCTCTTTGTCCTGTCCTTGGGTTTGGTGAAACCCTCAGCATGGACACCAACCCTGAGCCTCTATATCTGAGCACTTGTGAATTATTCAGGGTATATATTCTCCCGTACTTCTGGAGATGAAAGTGTGCTTAGTCCTTCTTGAAACATTCTTCCTTAGATTTTTAGTTTTCTGCAGTTTATTGGTTTTTTTCCTCTCTGTCCCCCTCCTTTGGGTTACTACTGTACCTTTTTGTGCTTGTTTGTTTGTTTTGGTGTGCTATAGGGTGGGGGTCACATTTCATTCTTTTTCCATGTGAGTATCCTATTATTACAGCAGCATTTGTTGATTTGTTGGCAGGGGGGAGTTGCGAAGAAGTGCACGGGCTGGGATCTCCTGCATGGCAAGCGAGAATTCTACCACTGAACTACCCTTGTACCCCCTTTGTACATTTTGTATATACCACTTAAAGAATGCAGAAATTATTTGCATTTTTGTCTTCTGATTAGACTCTAGTCTTTTACAGTAGGAATCATTTAGTCTTGTCACTTTTTGTATTCCCAACAGATTTTTGAAAATATTAAATGCCTCTGTTTATTGAAGGCTCTCCCTTTCCCAAAAAGAAAAGAGAAAAATGTTTCAGAAAGTAACTGTTGACAGCTAAGGTCTGTTGAAGGGTACTTAGAATTCAGGAGGAGTGAAAATGTTTCTTTAATTTGCATGAGTGGAATTCTGCTGTATTTTAACAAAAGGTAAAATTACTTCACTGCCTAGTAAAACAACACACTCTTAATCAATGGGTCAAAGGGAAATCACAAGGGGAATATTGTTGAGACAAATGAAAATATGACATGTCAAAACTTTGGGAAGGCTGACAAAACAGTGCTGAGAGGGAAATGTATGGTTTTAACATGCATGCATTAGAATAGAAGAAAGATCTCAAATTAGTGACCTAACCACACATCTGGAGGAACTAGAAAAGAAAGAGTAGACCACCCAGAACAAGCAGAAAAAAGGAAATAACAAAGATTAGGGCAGAAATAAATGAAATCAAGAATTTAAAAAATTGGAAACCCATGAAATAAGAGGCTGGGTCACTGAAAGTATCAATAAAATGAACAAACCTTTAGCTAGACTGATAAAGGGAAAAAAGAGAGAGAGGAAGCAAGTAAATAAAAATCAGAAGTGAAAATGGGATATGAGGAGCAACTCCACAGAAATAAAAATGATTAAGATAATATATTATAAACAATTGTATTCCAACAAATTAAATAACATAGGTGAAATGGACAAATTTCCAGAAAACACAAACTACATTTCTGACCTAAGAACAAATAATTTAAGTAAAGACATTGAATCAATAATCAGAAATTTCCCAAGATAGAAAGCTCAGACCCATATAGCTTCGCTCGTGAATTTTAACACATATTCAAAGAAGAATTAAGACCAATTTTGCTCAACTTTTAAAAAAAAATCTGAAAAGGAGGAAACACTTCCGAACTCATTCTGTGAGACTAGCCTCACCCTAATACCAAACCAGATAAAAAACATCTCAAGAAAAGAAAATTACCCACCAATACAGTATATGAATATAGAAAGAAAAGCCCTCAATGGAATATTAGCAAACCATATCCAACAGAACTTTAAAAGATCTATATACCATTATCAAGTGGGATTTGTCCCAGGAATGCAAGGATGGTTCAATATAAGAAACTCAATTAATTAATGTACACATTGATAGAAGAAAGAAAAGAATTACTTGATCCTCTCAATTGATGCATCATAGGCATTTGACAAAATAAAACACTCAGAAAAAGAAGGAAAAATCCTTAACATGATATAAGGCATAAATGAAAGACCTACAGCTCATGCTATAACCATTGTGGAAACACTAAAAGCTTTCCTCCAACATCAGGCACATGCACACACAAAAAAAGGATTCTCACAATCTGAAGATTGTACTACAAGTTCTAGCCAGAGCAAATAAGCAAAAAAAAAGACATCCAGACAACACATGTCCTCAGAGCTGCTCACCACGTGGTAAAGCCTGATGCTAACACTGCCCCTGCCCTGCAGCTGCTGCTTATTTTGCCTCTGCCTATTTCACTGTAGCTTCTGGACTGGCTATATGATTAGGCCACAATCTTCACTGAGTAAACATAATCCTTTCTGTGGTGTTCTTGATCACACATTTATGGAGTTTCTGAAGGGCAGTGGAGTTAATTGCCAGACACAGCATAACATCTATGCAGACAAGTGAACCCCCATAAGAATGGTAACCTGGACACAGAAGTGTTGAATTGAAATCTACGGAGCACTTTATAAGAGTTCTGACCTGGATGGGATAAAACCTCAGTATACTTCTTTATATTACCTCAGTGTTACTGGATTGAAGAATCACTGCTTCTTGTTAGGGGGTTTATTTCATTTTCCATTATGCACAACTTCATACTCAAAGCACTGAGAATTTCAAGTGGAGTATATTGAAGTAGACTTTAGTTTCTTTACATTATTTCTGCATTCAATTTTTAAAAATTCTTTCTTAAGTATATTGAGTTTGTTTGTTTTTTAACTAAATTAACATGGCTCAAATGAACTTCCCAGCTCCTGTGGAAGTCACATGTAAGAGCATGAGATTTCTTATGACATACAATCCAACCAATGCAACTGTAAGCACATTCATAGAGGAACTTAAGAAGTATGGGATTATCACAATAATAAGAGTTTATGAAGCAACTTATAACACTGCTCTTGAAGAGAAAGAAGGCATCCATGTTCTTGATTGGCCTTTTGATGATGGTGCACCACCATCCAAACAGATTGTTGATGATGGGCTAAGTTTTGTAGAAATTAAGTTTCATGAAGAACCTGGTGGCTGTGTTTGCTGTTCATTGTCTTGCAAATCTTGGGGGACTCCAGTGCTTGTTGCCCTAGCATTGATTAAAAGTGAAATGAAATAGGAAGATGCAGTATAGTTCATAAGATCAAAAACATCATGGAGCTTTTAAGAGCAAGCAACTTTTGTACTTGAAGAAGTATTGTCCTAAAATGTGGCTGTGCTTCAAAGACTCCATTGATAACAGAAACAACTGTTGCATTTGGTAAAACTGGGGTGCCTGGTTCTGTTCCCTTGGAAGTGGAACTTGAGAGCAGAAGACCTAATTTGTCATACATATTAGTAACATGTTGGTGAATAAGTCTAATGAAGCTTCAAAAGGAATATTGAAAAGCAGTTTTACCATGCTACAAGTTTGACAGAATTGCAGCCTCTGTGTTTGGGTTACAATCACCTATTTGGACACTTAGCAAAAGATTCTTGCTGATCAGCATTTACAATGCACTTACCATTTGTAACAATTAAACCTTTCCTGAAATCATGCAGTATTAGTGCTATCAATTTTCTTTAAATCTGTTCCCATGAAAGAATCTTATCCAGCGTAAGAAATTTGGAGAGATTAGGTGCCAAAATACCCACCACAATACTTGTATATTTTTGATTTCATACAGAACTTAAAATCCCAGGAACTATGAGCATTTTAGACCTTATGTGGTTTATTCCTTCAGTAATTGCAAACATTGAAATTAGGGCCGATATGGTTATTTGCCTGTTCATTCTATGTTTACCTCTCCCACATTTGTACCAGTATATATCACGTTTACACAGACATTGAATTTTGTTATATTTTTACTGAATCTTACAGTGATTATTTGTTTGCTGTAAATCTCATTTTGTGATGTTAGAGAAAAACTCCATTTTGAAAATTTACATTGTATAGAAGCACATCTTTAATGTCTCCAGACCAAAAAAAAAAGCCTTACAGTTAATTTAATGTTTGCACTTTGGGGTACAACTTAACCAAAAAGGCTTGACAAATGAATGGGAGGGGGCTATTAAAAATTTTTAGTGAAACGTTGCTTTTGTCTTGTGCGGAACATGTTGGATATGCTCTTTAATTTAGTTAAGAAATGCAAAAGGTAGAGATGCTTTGTTAGGGTAGCTACAATATTCTTAATAAAAATTTGTGAATCTTGTAATTTTTTTCCATATCTATAGGAGGTTGCTTACCAACTATTATTTTGCTTGAAGTGTGAATTTTTTCCCTTTTATTCCCAACCTTTCTTGAAATAAAGATTTCTGCTAATGATTCAGCAGACATCTAATAATATTTTATATGCCTTTTGAGCTGTGTGACTTAATATCTAGATAATTGATCATTTGTTTTATTATGTAATTGACAAATGGTGACATGTATTAATGTTAGTTCAACCATATCTTTATACTGTCTGGGAATGTGTGGTTGTGGTTCTGGAGAGAAATAATTTGTCAGTGTTCACCAGCTTGTAAAAACTTAATGTGAAATCGTGAATCTGTAACCTTACCAAACTTTAAAATCAGTTCTATAACTGCTTGTTAAAATGTACTTGGAAGTGTATTGCTTTTTTGTATATATGTTATATTTCACAATAAAAAATTAAAAACAGTGTGAGAGCTTAAACATCTAAATAAATAATGAAATGCAGGAAAAGAAAAGACATCCAAATTGGAAAGAAAGACGTAAAACTTTCCCTATTTACAAACAACATAATCACATATATAGAAAACCCTGAAAAATTCATACAAAAAAGGACCTAGAACTAATAAGGTTAATGAGATAAAAGAGTACAAGATCAATATGTAAAAATCGGTGATGTTTCTATATGCTAGTAATGAACAATCTGAAAAGGAAATCAAGATAAAGATCCATTTACATCTGCATCTAAAAGAATAAAATGTCTATGGGTATATTTAATGAATGATGTAAATGACTCGTACGCAGAAAACTACCAAATATCTTGAAATAAAGACTACCTAAATAATTGGAAGGACATTCCATGTTTATGGGTTGAAAGTCCAAATGTTAAGTTGTCAATATTACCTAAAAGCATTTTACAGATTCAATGAATGCCAATCAAAATTCCTACCACTTACTTTACACATTACCAGGGCCAGGATATTGGTAAGGAATAGGGACACAATACTTTATTGGCACAGTCTCTTTTTGAGGTAACGGGGTAGTTTGTTAATGGGTGGTGGTGGTAATGTAAGAACAATTGTGAAAGTAATTAACACCCATGAATTGTATATTGGAAATTGGTTAAAACGTAAAATTTTAAGTTGTATACATGTTACCATTAGAAAAAAAAAAAACTAGAATATGTAACACAAAAAGTGAGACTCAATGTAAACTATGGACTACCATTAATAGGATAATTATGATATTTTTTCAGTAATAATAACAGTTACCACAATAACACAAAATGTTAATAATTGGGAAAATTGTTTGTGTGCATGTATTGGGAGTAATATGGGAGCTCTCTACTTTCTGCATGGTTTTTCTGTAAACTTAAACTGCTATAATAAAGAAGAAGCATTTTGAGAGCTGAATGATGTCAGCAAGATGGCAAAGTGAGACACTCCAGGTATCTATCCCCCCACAGAATTTTTGAACAAAAATTGGTAGGACCATCATTCTCACAGCTACAGCAACCAATTAAAGGGTTACAGTAAGTTGGTGAGTGCTGAAACAAGCAGGCAACTTCAAAATGACAGGAAAACCTCATGGCACTCCGGTTGTTCCTTCCCCCATGCTGAGCAAGCCCAGCATGAAGTCACGCTGTGCTCCCTGTACAATTCCTTCACCCCATTTCCTGAGGGAGCAGAATACCCTTTTGAGCTTATTGGGGTTAATATATATTGGTGTCAGTCTGTCTGATGGACATGTGAATAACTCAGTCAGGACCCTCATCTGTGGCTCACCCTACAGAACTTTATCTAGAAGTAGAAGTGGCACATGAGGTAGCTAAAATGCTGAAAGAAACCATTCAAACTGTAAGTACATGGGGCAAAAGACCACCAGCTCTAAGACATACAAAAGAGTGCCTGGGACCAGTAGGAAAGACTACTAGGGGAAAAGGGACTTTTGAATCCGTGTAAATGAGGGAATTTCTAAGTCCATACTCTCATGCCCAGGACAGGATACATGGTTAGAAAAGATCATACAGCACAGTGTGCTTTTGCCTCAGGCGGTGCATTAGACTTTTTGGTAAGGTTTGCTTACCTCTGAAGGAGAGCACACACAGGAAAGCAAAGACTGAAAAGGGTGTTCCTTTTTTCTTCTTTGTTCTGTTTGTTTTCAGAATTAAGCAGATCTCTGCCATAGCACCAGCTGGATACTAGCTTAAGGAACATTTCAGGAGCTAAATTCCAAAGTTAACCCATAAAAAATATTAAAGTATCCTGTGTGCAACAAAATATTACAAGGCATACATACAAAGAGGAAAAAAAGGACCATTTGAAGGAACAATAGAAACATCAGAAACCTTCAACAAGTAGCCCTAGATTTTGAACATACCAGACAAAGACTTAAAAAAAAAAATTGCCTAGAAAATGCTCCGGCAGCTAATGAAAAATGCACACAAAAAACTAAAGGAAATCATGAAAATATGTATGTACTAATTGGAAATATCAATGATGAGATAGACTTCATACAAAGGAACCATATAGAATTCTGGAGTTGAACAGCACAGTAACTAAAATTAAAATCTCCTGTGCTGATTTGAAGGGATGTATGTCCCCTAGAAAAGCCATGTTTTAATCAAAATTCCATTTTGTAAAGGCAGAATAATCCCTATTCAATACTGTATGTAATTAGATGATCTCCCTGGAGATGTAACCAAATTAAGAGTGGTTGTTAAACTGGATTAGGTGACGACATGTCTCCACCCATTTGGGTGGGTCTTGATTAGTTTCTGAAGTCCTATAAAAGAGGAAACATTTTGGAGAAAGGGAGATTCAGAGAGAGCAGAGCAGAACGACATAGCCACGAGAAGCAGAGTGCACCAGCCAGCGACCTTTGGAGATGAAGAAGGAAAATGCCTCCAAGGGAGCTTCATGAAACAGGAAGCCAGGAGAAGAAGCTAGCCATGTTTGCCATGTGCCCTTCCACTTGAGAGAGAAACCCTGAACTTCATCGGCCTTCTTGAACCAAGGTATCTTTCCCTGGATGGATGCCTTCGATTGGTCATTTCTATAGATTTATTTTAATTGGGACATTTTCTCGGCCTTAGAACTGTAAACTAGCAACTTATTAAATTCCCCCTTTTAAAAGCCATTCTGTTTCTGATATATTGCATTATGGCAGCTAGCAAACTAGAACAGCTCCCTAGAGGGTTTCAGAAGCAGATTAGAGCTGGCAGAATAAAGTAAATTTCAAGATAGAATAATTGAAATTATTCAGTCTGAGAAGCAGAAATAAAAAGAACGAGAAGATGTGAAGAAAGTCTAGGAGTCCTGTGGCACATCAAGTTAACCAGTGTACACAAGTTAAGAGTCCCAGGAGAAAGAAAGGGGCAGAACAAATACCTAAAGAAATGATGGCTGGTAACCTCCCAAATTTAACAAAGACATGAATGTATATATCAGAGAACTTGATGAGGTCAGAGTAGATGAGCTCAAAGCCATCTGCACCAGGGCACTTATCATCAAACTGTAAAAACAAAGACATGGATGCACAGGTGGTTCAGTGGTAGAATGCTCACCTTTCATGTGGGAGTCCTGGGTTCAATTCCCAGACCATGCACCAAAAAAAAGAAAAAAGGCAAAGACAACAAGGGAATCCTGAAAACCACAAGAGAGAAGGAATGCTAAATATTCAAGAGAGCCTTTATAAAATTAAGTATCACTCTCTCTAAGCCCAACTCTGCAAGTGAAATCATTGCCCTCCCCCCTACATGGGACATGACATCCAGGGATAAAAGTCTCCCTGGTGGTGTGGGAGATGATTCCCAGGGATGAATCTGGCCCT
The DNA here is from genome assembly GCA_004026745.1 of Myrmecophaga tridactyla. Classification (NCBI taxonomy): domain Eukaryota; kingdom Metazoa; phylum Chordata; class Mammalia; order Pilosa; family Myrmecophagidae; genus Myrmecophaga; species Myrmecophaga tridactyla. Next base: position 22,917 of record PVIY010020908.1, read on the forward strand.
GGTACCATAGGATCAACAGTTCCATCCTGACCAAAAGGGAAACAAGAAGTGTAACTAATAAAGTATCAGTGGCAGAGAGAGTTCAAATAGAGTTGGGAGTCTGCTCTGGAGGTTGTTCTTACACAAGCTTCAGTTAAACATTGCTACCTCTCATAACCTGCCAAACCCCAACCAGGACCATTCCACCCAATCCTGAAGAACACCTAGGGCAATATATAAGATTCCACAAGGAATGCACTAGAGCAACTTTTCAGAAACCTACAACCTCCAAATGGGTTCCTGGACCAGATAAGTCCTGAAACCTAGAGGGCCTAGCCTCTCCAGAAAATCAGATAGTTCCATCTCCCTACCCCATATTAGTGACAGACCCTTCCAACATGAAAAATTTAGAATGGCCATAGCCCAAACACCCCTAAAGAGAAGGATTTGGAAAGATCAAAGGTGATGGTGGAGTTATACAGAGAAGATAGGATTAACAAATGAATATGAATGCTGAATCAATAAATTAATATCTCTTTTATTCTCCAATATCTTAGAGCAACTAGAAATAAAGACCTAAAATTGTGGAATTGTAACCCATGTCAAACTCTGAAATATGTTCTGCAACTAATTGTGGTGCTATGCTTTGAAATTTATTGCTTTTTTGTATATATGTTATTTTTCACAAAAAAGAAGAAAAAAGTCGATTGTGATGATAAAAAAAAAAAAGAAAGCCTTCTAGCCTCCTATATTCTGAGCAACTAAAAGGAAAAATGTGAGAGGATCAAATGTAGCCCATGAGAAACTCTGGGATCTGAGCTGTAGCTACTTGTTGAAGAGTGCTTTGAAAACTATTGCTTTTTTATTTCTTTGTTTTGTATATATGTTATATTATACAATAAAAAAGTTAAAGAATAAAACAACTTTAAATTGGGCAATTAATTTGAATAGACACTTTGCAGGAGATATACAGTTGGTCAGTGAGCACATTAAACAAAGTCCAAAATCACTAGCCATTTGGGAAAATCTAATCAGCAACACAATAAGATACCACCTCTCACCCACTGGAATGGCTATTATGTTTTTTAATATGAAAGTCATACATTGTTTTAGTTTGTTAAAGTGGCCGTAATGCAATATATCAGAAACTGATCAGCTTTTAAAAGGGAATTTATTAAGTTGCAAGTTTACAGTTCTAAGGCCATGAAAAAATATCCAAATTAAAGCACCAACAAGAGGTTACCTTCACTCAAGAAGACTGATGGGTCTGGAATATCTCTGTCAGCTGGGAAGGCACGTGGCTGGCATCTGCTGGGGGCTTTTGCTTCTGGACACCTCTGTCAGCTGGAAAGACAGATGGCAATGTCTGCTAGCTTTCTCTCCTCATTTCATAAGGCTTCCCCAGGAGCGTTTTCCTTCTTCTTTTCCAAAGTTCTCTTGCTGTATGGCCTTTGTCAGCACTGACACTTTTTCCAAAATACTTCCCTCTTAAAGGACCTCAGTAAGCTACCCAACCTTGAATGGCCAAAGACACAGCTCCATAGAAACCAACTAATCAAAAGTTACCACCCACAGTTGGATGGGTCACATCTCCATGGAGACAATAAAAAGATCCCACCCAACAGTATTGAATGAGGATTAAAGGACTTGGCTTTTCTAGCCTACATGACAGTTTCAAAACGGCACATATATATTGGAGAGAATGCAGACAAATAGGAACCTTGCCTTCATATATTGTTGGTGGGAATTTGAAATAGTGTATCCACTGTGGAAAATTGTTAATTATTAAATTACTATGTGATCCACTAATCCCACTATCTTAGTTTGCCAACATAACAGCTACCACAAAGTGTGTTACTTAACAGGAATTTATTGGCTTGTGGTATCATCAAGGTACCAGCAAGTACATCCTTTCTGACAAAGTTTATGGCATTCTGGTGCTGGCTTTCTGCAATCCCTGTGTGTTTCTTCGACTTGCATCTCTACCTCCCATGATGTGGCAAACTCTCATGTCTTCTCTTCTTTTTTCCACTGACTTCTGGCTTCTGGCTCCTCCCTGTGGTTTCCTCTGACCTCTGGCTTCCTGTTTCTTCTGTTTATAAGGCCTCCAGTAGTATGAACCAATACTTGATTCATTTGAACACACTTAGCTAATGATATCATCTTCAAAATGTCCTGTTTACACATGAGTTCACACCAACAGGAATGAGAATTGTACATAATTCAGTATATCACAAGTCAGCCTCTGGACCCAAAAACAAACATGTTCTTCCCACATTCAAAATACATTCACCTCTTGCCAATATCCGAAAAAGCTTAAGTCAGTTCTGTAACAACTCTAAATTCAGAGTTTCAGCAAAATCAATTATGGGCTTGGTCCATCCTGGGGCAAAATTCCTTTACATTTTTAGAACAGTGAAACCTAAAAAAATAAAAGAAGTTATCTGCTTCTAAAATACAGTAGTTGGACAGGCATAGGATAGATTTTCCATTCCGGAAGGGAGATAGACATTCCCTGTAAGAAAACAGGGATCATGGTCTCCAATCAAGTCCAAGGCTCGGCAAGGAAATTTTCCATTAATTGCAAGGTCTGAGAGTTATCTATGTATAGATTATTTGACCTCTGAACCTGCTGGAGTAGCAGCTCTGTCCTTTTCAAGCACTGAGGCAGTGGTCATACTCTCCCTGAACACTACAGCATAGACCCTAACCTCTCCAATCATTGGGGTATTAACTGAACTCTCCTCAAATTTGAGGGCAACCTGCCCCCTCCAAGTACTGCCTTCACATGCCCTACTCAAAGCTTGGGTGGAAGCCCCTCTCTATTAGTGTAAGGAGTTGTCTTTATTCCAGACAACTTTCTTACCTTCAGTCCAGGCTGGCATTGCATTTGTTCATACAAAACTCTTACAAACCTTGTCAGTTTTTTTGTATAGTTTAAGGCAGTCCATGCTTCAGACAAAAGAATTCTCCATAGATTCTTCCTAGGCAAATATATTTCCAACCCTGTCTTTATTTGATTTGGCTGACCAGACCCATGAGTCATATGCCTAATCTCCTTAACAATGGGGGACTCAACTAAATCCTTAGACAGAGCTGTGTCCTCTGGGGCTTAACCTTTCTCAGTTCACCCTCCGTGGGAACTCAGGGAGGGCCCTAATAGAGCTTGTTCTGGCCCTAGTATCAGATTACACTACCTAGATTGGCTGAGAATTTTGCAAATCATTCATTGCTTGTTTATTTGTGCATAAAAATTCAGTCCTCAGTTTATCCCTTTCCTCTTACTTTTTACTGTAAGCAGCAAAGAGAAACCAGGCTCTACCTTCTGTGTATATGTGGTCCGGGAATCAAACCTGGGTCTCCCGCATGGATGGCAAGCAGTCTACCACTGAACCACCCATGCTCCCCTCACCATGTTCTTTTAAAGCCTTTCTGGCTTTGATGCTCATAGTTCTACCCACATTCTGCTTATAATGAATTATATATTCTCTAAGATGATAGAAACTTTCTCTACAGCTGTCACAGAAAGATGAATCTCTCTACTGACAGTCTCTTCAAAGCAATCTAGGTTTTTTCTATCAAGTGCCTCATAATTCCTCCAGCCTTTCCCATTACCTGATTCCAAAGCCAGTTCCATATTTTTAGGTATTTATAGTAGTAGCACCCTACTTTCTGGAACCAAAAGCTGTCTTAGTTTGTCAAGCTTCTGTTCACACAATGGGTTGACTCAACAATAGGGATTTATTGGCTTATGGTTTGAAAGACTAGAAATGCAGAATCAAGTCTTTGGAGAGACCATGCTTTCTCCCCCAACTCTGTAGCATTCTAGTGCTGGTTTTCCACAATCGTTGTGGTTCATTGGCTTCCATACAAGGCAGTCTCTCTCCCTTGTGCCTACTTATCCCATTTCCACTGACTTTTGGCTTCTGACATGTCCCTGTGGCTTACCCGTGATCTATGGCTTCTGATTTCTTCTTTTTATAAGACCATCAATGATACGGGTTAAGACCTAATTCATTTGGTCACACCTGAACTAATAATTCATCTTGAAAATGTCCTATTTACACATGAATTCGTACCCACAGGAATGCAAATCAAGAGCATATCTTTCATTGGGTTTATAATTCAACCCACCACATCAACTTCTTGTTATAGAGCCATATGAAATTGAAAGTAGTGACTCAAACAGATATTTGTACACCAATGTCCATATCAGCATTATTCACCTTTACCAAAAGGTAGAAACAACCAGGTATCTGTCAACAGAGAAATGGAAAACAAAATATGATATATGCGTATAATGATTATTCAGCCATAAAAAGGAGTGGTATTCTGATACAGGCTGCAACATGGATGAATATCATATTGAGTGAAGTAGTCATAGATATTTAGAAATATCCTCTTTGTAGAACAAATAGTGATTTTAAAATGAATCATTAAAAAGTGTAACCAATGTTATGATTCTTTGAAGCAAGATTGAATATTGAAGATTTTCCATTGAGATTAGCACCCCTTAAAAGCTAAAGGTCAAAGAGGATACTACTGTCATTCCTTTCTTCTTTCTTAGATATTATCATTTCTTTAATATCTATTAAGATACTAAACAAGTCCACACATAATATATTAAGTCATATTCCAAGGGGCCAATCCTGAAAGCAGTATGTTTTAATATTTCTGTTGTCTACATTGATCATAGAATTCAGAATATGCTCACTAAACTTCTTGACCATTAGTTGGCCATGATCAGGCTAGTCACATAAAATTTTTCTTATTTGGTGTGTAAAGTAGGGATAAATATTCTTGCCATAATCTCATGGGATAAACAGATATCTTTAGCTCCCTTCCTCTGCCGAGAAGTTCTTTAGTAGTGGCCACAATATAACCAACTTAGATTTAGAAATGAACAACAACAATAAAAGTAGACTTTTACTATGTAGAAAAGGAATGGTGCTAGAATTAACAAACACACAAAAATGAGCAAAACCTGCAAACTGTAACAGTGTGACTTACTTGTGCATGTTATTTCTTAGTTATTTTTAAGAACTTTGAAAATCAAACTTAGTATGCTTAAAAGTCTTTCTACTGTCCTAAAAGCCCTCTTAGCTTTTTATTGAATTATACTGAATAGCTAATATTGAATTACTTTCAAACTGGTGGTGTTATAGCCCCCTTTTCTTTTGTTTTGATATAAATCAAACTAATGCTCAAATTCTAAAAGGAATTTTGATGTGATATTTTGTTTTTGTTTTTTTCCAGATCTCAGCCATTCCCTTTTCCTAGGTAGTAAGTATATATGCCTGTTTGGAGAAAACCTGAAATTGCTAAGGATTCCAAGTAGTGACAACTGAAGATGATGTGTATGATTTACTATTATATGATTTTAATGATTTACTCCAAAGTCCTCTTCAGAAGTAATTAATCTTACCTTTATGTCAATCAATAGAATCATCACCATTTATTCAGGTCACCTACTACATTAAGAACACAGGACAGTGTAAATATGCATAAGATTTGGCTTTTCAGCTCAGGGAAAGCTTTAGGGAAAATAGTACAAAAGATCAAAAGGCATATCTCTTATAGAGCTAAAAATTTATTTAGCTCTAGGAATCACTGAATTACTCTGTTTTGCCATTTATCTTCCCTTTAAAAAAAATGGCATTCCAATGTTTGGCCTTTTAGAGTTAATAAGAAAGATTACCATGAACCATCTCTCTACTTTGGTTTTCTAAGGTGATTAAAATTTTGGAGGAACTCCATATTTAGACATTATAAATGTGGAAGAATAATGATTTTTTTTTAAAGCAACCCTTTATTCAGCACTTAGTATGTGCTAAGTTTCACTGCATCAGTGAAACGCCATGATTAGTAGCAAACCCTTGAAGTTCTGTAAAGGAATTAAGGATACCTGACTCTCATCACAATACAGTGTTCCTGTGCTATTATGATGATTTCCAAATTGTGGGCCCAGGTTACCCTCATTTAGAACAATATATTAAATGTTCCAGGCATGGATTAATTATATTTGGATGATTAGATGCATCTATGGTTGCATCTACTCATTTCATCTTCTTTTAGCAGTGAGGGAATTAATATGTTTTTTATCTAATAAAGATTTTAAAATCACATTGATAAACGACAGTTATAAAATACATCAAAGGTATTTAATCTACTGTCCTGAAACCAATTTTTACCACCCTGTCTGCAGGTCTTATAGTAATTAAAATCAACAATGAATTAAACTCTAATCACTTGCGTTACTTAAAGTATCTTTATAAGTAGTACACATAGTATTGAAAATTACAGTATTTGGTGTTTGCAATGAAAAGGATTAACACAAATTGGTTCAAGTATTAAGCATCAGAGTACTTGATTGAAAGACCAACCTTTTGCTTGAACAAAGATGTATTTGACCTGAAATGGCACTCTGGATTGTGTGTGTATGTGTGTGTGTGTGTGTGTGTGTGTGTGTGTGTGTGTGTGTGTGTGTGTGAAAGAGAATGAGTGTGTGTGAGAGAACGACAAATAATAATTTGAAGTCCAACAAAATCTTCACTTGGGGATCATCTCTGAGCAGGAAGTATCATAAGGATTTAAAACTATAAAGCCTATAGGAAAAATCATAGGAAAAGCTTTCAGAACCTAAGTGAAGAGCTCTTGGACTCCACATAAAAAGCACAATCCATAAGAAAAAATGATAAATGGGATGTATCCAAATTTTAGAATTTTGTTTTTTAGGAAACTCGTGAGAGAATGAAAAGGCGAGAACACACTGGGAGAAATATTTTGCAAACCAAAGATTCAGTAAAAATCTTCTCTCTAGAATATATAAAGAACTCTCAAACACATTGTTTAAATAGCAATTCAACTAGGAAATATGCAGACATGAAGAGACATTTCACTGAAGAGGATATACAATTGGCAAATAAACATATGAAAAAATGTTCAACATCATTAGCCATTAGAGAAATGTAAATCAAAATCATAATGATATTTCACTATGTCCTTTTCAGAATGGCCAAAATAAAAATAATAATAATTAAAATGCTAAAATCCAGTGTGTAAGCAGAGAACCTAAACACTCATACACTTCAGGTGGGAAAGTAAAATGTACAGCCATTCTGAAAAAGAGTATGGTAGTTTCTTACAAAACTGAACACATACTTACCAGGTTTAACACAGCTGTTGCACTCATTGGCATTTATCCCAGAGAAATGGAAACTTATTCATGCAGAAACGTGTACATGAATGTTCATAACAGCTTTATTCATAATCACCAAAAACTGGAAACTACCCAAATGTCCTTCAATGTGTAAATGGTTAAACAAACTATTTCCATCTATTCCATAGACTATTTCTGAGCGATTAAAAGGAACAAACTGTTGTTGCATATAACAACGTGGATGAATTTCAAGGGCATGATGATTGAAAAAAGCCATTCTCGAAAGGCTATAACCTGTATGATTCATGTATGATTTTCAGTACACTCTTGAAATAAAATTATACAAATGTAGAGCATGTTGGTTGTTGCCAGGGCTTAGGGAGGTGGCAGGTGAAGGGGTTTGTACGTCTACAAAAAAGTACCATGAGTAATGGTAGAGTTTTGCATCTTGATTTTGTTGGTAATTATATGAGGCTATACATGTGATAAAATTGCAAAGAACTCTACACACACACACACACACACACACACACACACACACCAACACACCTAACATATATAAGTGATAAAATCTAAATAGGCTTGTGGATTGTATCAGTGTCAATTACCTGGTATTTTGCTGTATTTATGCAAGATATTAGCATTGAGGAAAGTTGGGTAAGGAAGCATGGGGACCTTTCTGTGCATTTCTTGTCATCTTCTTAGATTCTCTATTTATTTCAAAATAGATGCAGTATGTTCTTGTATTTTATTAAGATGATACAGCAAGGCATAAAGACAGTAAAATTCATTTTTATTTACTCAACCATAGCATAGATTTAGAAATATTTTGCATATCCTGCCAAGCTCTTTTCTGTGAATATATATAATATATACTTAACAAAATGTAATCTTTAAAACAATGAAGTTGTAAATATATTTCACTGCTGCCTAGGCAGTTTTAATGATTTTTATTGTTCAATCTCTATATCTAAACATAAACTACAACAGTAGTTTAGCATTTTACAATGAAGAAAAAATAAGAGTAATTGATTTTTCTCTGAAGCAGCAAATGATTGATAAGGAATTAATTCTTTGCTTTACTGCGGTTGCAATACAACCAAAATACCCAGATGTCATCATTGAAGCAAAGAGCACCTTGAGACAGAGAAAGCATTTACCTTGGGACCTCTAGATAGTCACAATTTATATTTCTTTTACTGACTATTCCTTGAAATAAAGCCAATGTGTCTATAAACACTATCAACAGTGCTTTGCCCATTAAGTATGTATCCTTGCTTCAAGACTTTAGAATTTTAACATTTTAAAAATCTATACAATCATTGTCATCTGAGATTGAAACTTAATTGCCAGCTCACTTTTCGTGACCACAGATGTTTGCTTAACTCATAAGAAACTAGCCACCCCCTGATTGCCCTTATGAATAGGGATACTCTACATTTGAAATGATTCCTTTCATCATGTTAGCTGATTACCTTAATAACTAGTCTTCAGCAATTTGGACATCAAGTTTTAATTACATTTTGTAATTTTTGTTGTCTCTACTTCATGCAAACATCCATTCTTTCAGCATGCATTTAATTATCTATTAGATATAAAATTTTTTTGTCATGTTCTGGAAATAAAGAAATGAATAAAATTGTTTCTATCCTTGGGAAGCTCACTAGAAAATCCGTCCACAAAATATATGACACATCAGAAGTTTACAAGAAAATCTATGGTGTGGAAAGAAAATAAATTTTTTCACATTTCTATCTTTTCACAAAGTAAATTAACCTTTGTTAATATTACCATTCAGACTATGTTCCATTACTAAGAGAGGATAATTGTGCCCCTTTCACTCTTCCATTCAGCTCCAGCACATTATGATGTATTAGAATTGTGACTCTTTATGTACATTTACTAGTTAAATCATCATAAATGGACAAAACCTCACAAAAAATCCTACAAAGAATCCAAAGATAATTCTAAGATTGCAAACATTTGCAAACAACAAAAAATTGTAGAGCTACCACTTCCAAACTCCTTATATCAGCTCTTTTCAGCCTCATAGATTACTATAATCTGAGCTTTAAAAATTGTATTTTTAACAACTAGTGAGAAAATAATTGCTTTTCAAAATGAGTTTGTGATGTAGACAGACTTTTGAAAAATCATATTTGAATACTTAAAGTAATTTATATTATGTTATTTTGTTATAGGATATGATATTTATATCCTTCATAAATACTAATAATTAAACACTATCTAGGAGAAACAGCAACAAAAAGTAAATAAAATGGACTTCATTAAAATTAAAATCTTTTGTAAATCATAGGACATTAATGAGAAAGAGGGAAAACGTACACAAATGGGAGAAAATATTTGGTAATCATATATCTGATAAGGGTTAAATATCCAGAATATATAAATAATTCCTGCATCTCACGATAAAAAGACAAATAACTAAATAAAAAATGAGCAAAGGACTTGAATAAACATTTCTCCAAAGAAGATATACAAATTGCCAGTAAGCACATGAAAAGATGCTCAACATCATTGGTCACCCAGGAAATGCAAATAAAACCCATAATGAGAGACCACTTTATACCCATTAGGATGTCTTTTATTAGAAATAGAAAATAACATGTTGGCTAAGAGGCAGAGAAACTGGAACCCTTGTACTTTATTAGTGGTAATGTAAAATGTGGAAATCAGTTTGGCAGATTCTCAGAAAGTTGAGCATAGAAATACCATATTACCTGGCAATTCCACTTCTTGGTTTGTACTCAAAAGAATTGTAAGCAGGAACTTGAACAAATATTTGTACACCTATGTTCATAGTAGCTTGATTTACACTAGCCAAAAGGTAGAAGCAACCCATTTGTCCATCAGCAGAGAATGGATAAACAAAATGTGGTATATATATACGATGGAATATTATTCTGTCCATTTAAAAGAATAAAGTTTTTATATATGCAACCGGGATGAACCTTGAGGGCAGCATAAGTGAAATAAGCCAGACACAAAAAGACAAATATTGTATGACCTCATTAAGTGAAATACCTAGAATATGGAAATCCGTAGAGACAGAAAGTAGATTACAGGTTACCAAGGGCCAGGGGGTGAAGGAATGAGGAGTTACTGCTTAATGAGTACAGAATTTCTGTTGGAGGTGATGGAAAAGATTGTATATTGGATGGTGGTGATGGTAGCACAATATTGTGAATGTAATTCGTATCACTGAATTATGACCTAAAAGTGATTAAAATGGGAAATTAGTTGTATATACTGTGCTGCCATAAAAAGTTAAAAAAAAAAAAAGCAAAAATACCTTAGGAAACAGAAAATCCAAAACGATTTATTTAAAATGTAAAATCTTTCAATTATTTTGTAATTAACATTATGGAAGATAACCCCAGTTTCAAAAGAAGTTGTTTGCATATGTGGTGATTGAGATAGCTTATGTTGAAATGTTCCAGTTCAGTCTATATGTCTTTTTAAAAATAAATTATTAAGTAGCATATTACAAGATATCAAGCCAAGATTTTCTAAAATAATGAAGTATATTCAGCCACAAAAATGTTTTTCCTCTGTTAAGTAGTTAAAAATATCTTAAATATTGTTCATTTCATCTTTAGTGATCTTTTTGGTATTTCTATTATGAATGACATCCAAAATGTTTCAATCCAGTGGTTTTATGAAAATGACATTCAGAAATTGTTTTACTGATAAAAAAGGTACATGATCAAAGTTTTGGAGAACACTCTAGAGTGGAAGAGACATGTAAATAAGAACATTTCAGTAAAATGTGACAAATGCTGTTCCTTAGATATGACTGTGGAAGCACAGACCTTGGGAATGAATTGCCTGAAAGAGTCAAAGGGGAGTTTACTTAGAAGATAACCTAAAACTGTGTTTTTAAGAATAGATAGGAATCTGTTAGGTAGGTATATCAGTACTCTTTAATAGACACCCTGGCTAGCCACCATTTTTCTGCTAAGCGCCCGTTCTTGCAAGATCATGAGAAAAAGCTTCTACCATACTGCATGAGTGTCCGAAAAAACTTACTTGAGCTGGTGACACTGCTCCATACACCCCTAAGTCCCAAAAGAGTGTCATTTCTGAAATGATTTTATATTGATGAGACCTACTTAATTCATTGATTCATATTTCTATCAATAAATTTAGAGAAAATAATAAATCTATTTAGTAGATGAGAGTCTTCAGGAAGATGTAAAGAATGGTGGCTTATCTAACTCCCTCCCTCTTAGCTTTGCTTTTCTCTTGATGGGTTCTTTATTCTTGGGCAAAATATTGTTGAAAATATCTGGAGAGATCATTTTCACTCTGGTAATGGTAAAAAGAATGTTATATATTCATAAATACTTATGATATCTCTAAATCAGTTTTCTTAAGATGGTGTACTTCCTTCATAGCACTTACGATTTATTGATGCACAACATTAATTTAATCTCTTAAACATCAAGGACATTTGTCATACATTTTTTTTTATCCCCACATATTCCTGTCACATATTAGGTATTTGAATGTTTCTTAAACTGAATGATTAAATGATATAATCACATTCTTGAGATTTTGTGCCAATTTATTTAAATATAATGTTCATCAAGTTTACTTTCAGAACTATTTTGAAGTTTACTGTAAAGGATATATAAGCTTATGGCTAATAAAATATGAATTGCAAATAATATCCAGAAAAAGAATATGCAAAAATGCCTTCTATGCTGTACACTATTGGTAGTATAGAGATAAGCATAGCTGCCTTCCAAAAATGCTATCTATGAAGGTAATTATTTCTATATCCTATTTTTGCATTAAATATACCACAAAACTTAGTCACTTAAAACTATGATTAATTATTTCTTACAAGTCTGTGGGTTTGCTGAGTTCAGCTGTGTATATCTTTTGCTCTTCTCACCCAAGGTCACTCGTGGATAAAATAGTTTGTTGGCTCAGCTGTGGCTGGAGAACATAAGATGGCCTCATTCACATGGCTGGGGATTCAGTCCTGGCTGTTGTGCTAGGCCTCTCTCTTCACATGGTCCCTTATCCCATTGCCTAGCCTAGAGTTCTTAACATGGTAGTAAGAATTTGCCAAAAGAATGAAGGCCAAAACTATGAGACCTTTGGAGACCTAGCCTCAGAACTCAGGTACCAGCAATTCTGTCCTTTCTTTGGGTCAAAACAAGTCAAAAGTCCAACCCAAATTCAAGGAGTGTGGAAATAGACTCCACCTTTTGACAGGAGGAGTTACAAAGAATTTTGTGGCTGTGGTGAATCTACCACAGTAACATTATGTACAGTTATTAAATATAGAATTTGTTTCTGAGCTTGCTCAAAATGAGGGCGAGTGAAGACATTACCATCAGAATGAAGGATGTATACAAGAAAATTCAATTTTTAAAATCCATTTTTTATTAATACATGCAAATTATATATAATTCAAACAATGCAAAAAGTAAAAGGAATTCAAAAACAAAAGTGTACTTCAAATCTACTCACCTGGTATTCCAACATCTTTCTTTCCCTTTTTGTATACATGGAAGAATAGGTGAATGCTTAACTGAGTGAAAGACATAATTATACAAAATTAGGATAATTCTCTAATATTCTTACAGAATAGCACTTTATTTGCATGTAAACAAAAGAATATGAATGAAGGAGCATATAAACTTTTTCATGTTTTTTAAATAAATGGTTTTTATTACAAGAGATATATGCTCTAAAGTTAAAGAAATTAGGAAAATCATTAATAGGTCACAATCATATTTTTTAACCATCTTTTTAAACTTTGGTATTGATTGAATCCTTTCTGTTAAAAATAAGGATATTAGCACTATTATATTTCCTTCTATCTACCCTCTCCTCACCTTCAAATTTTTGTCCATTATGTGATTATCATGAAAACAATTATCATATAGAACAATAGCCAACCCTTAAACTAGAGCTCATTTTACAAACCATTGCAGAGATGTGAGAAGAAAGATTTAAAAAAAAAAAAAAAGTCATCTGAACTATATCGAAGATCTGTACAGAGTTACACATAAAAAAAATGGAACAAAGAAGAAATCAGAGACAATGTGATCTCATAAGGGGTTATGGTCAGTTTTAGATTAGTTCCCTGATTCAGCGTGCCCATGTTTCATCTCTTTCTCACAGAAAGTTCATCCAAAACGAAATGGTAAGTACCCTCCCTCAGTTTGTATCTCTCTACAATTTAGTGAGAATTTTTAGGATTTTGATAATTCACCGTTATGATTTCATTAGGGTCCAGAGTAATATTTGGGGCCTCACCATGCTGCATTATGACTCTCCAGAATCTTTTGTTTCTGTCCTTAAACCATCCAATTTTGAGGCTTATGACATGAAGCTATATATATTTTTTTTCTTCTTTACTTGGTTGTTTCTAGTGGAGTTTTTTTCCTTCTAGATTTATTCATTTTTGGTCATTTTTTTTTAGATGTTTAGAGTGAGAGTATTCTATTATACAATTTCATTTTACTATCCTGACCCAGAAATTCAAGGAAGTAAGTCTTTACAGAAATACTTTTAACATAAGGGAAAATTAATCATTAAAATAGACAGTGCCCATGGCCTCACTTTTACAATAAAATGACATTGGAAGTTTTTATAAAACTGTTCCATGTAAAAATCCTCAAGGGCCATCTGCCTGACAGAGGCAGCTAAATATTAAGGCATATCTCATGCGAAAGTTATCTTACAGGTATCTTAGAAATAAATAAGTTAAGATGAATTCTGTTCAAATAATTTATCATAATAGAAATTAATCACATATAGAATAGTAAGTGGTTAGAAATAGTATTTATTCCAGTGGAATGTGCATATATACCATTTTGGGAAATCTTCCTGAAAATGCAGATTCTGATTCAATAGGACCTATTCGTGTATAATGCCCAAAGTCCACAGAATGCTCTCAATTTTAGATAATTTGTTGTTCTCAACAGAAAGATAACCAGTAAACACACCCTCACCTAATAGGAAATGTAAACCTCCTCTCATTATTTACCTCTGCTGTTGCTGTGGTATTGCTGATGTTTCCTGTTAAACGTAGCCCATAGCATGCAATAGCAGTTCTCCCCCTGTACCTGGACTTAAATACACTTTGTACATGAATCATACCTTTGAAGTAGTTCTTACAAGAACTTATTTATATTTCTAGTGTTAATCAGTGGGACACAGGTCTATGCAACCCCTTTCAACCATGTTCACCTTTTATATGGTAATATTACTTATAGACCCACTGGGAAACTGCCTTCACTTCTGTTTACTCCCTTACATTTGAGTTCAACCTCATTAGCTAACCATTCACCCATTTCTAGCTTCTAATCTCTAAATCCCCTATATTCTGTATTATAAGCCTCTGATTTTACCTTTACCATGGTCATAAAAATGGAGTCATACAGTATCTATCCTTTTGTTTCTGGCTTATTTCACTCAACATTATGTTCTCAAGCGTTATCCATCTTGTCATGTGCTTTAGGATGTCATTTTGTCTTACTGCTGCATAATATTCCATTATATGTATATATCACATTTTGTTAATCCACTTGTCTGTTAATGGAAACATTTGGATATTTTCCATCTGTTGGTGATTGTAAATAATGTTGCTGTGAACATCAGTTTATTGTCTGTTTGTGCCAGTACTTTCAGCTCTTTTACGTATATACCAAATAGTGCTATTGCTAGGTCATAGGGCAACTTGATATTTAGTTTCCTAAGGAACCGCCAAACTGTCTTCATAGCAGCTATACCATTATACATTCACACTAGCAGTGCTTAAGTGTCCCAATTTCTTTTCATCCTCTCCAGCATTTGTAGTTTCCTGTTTAATAGCCATTTTTATAGGTGTGAAGTGGTATCTCATTGTAGTCTTAATCTGCATTTCCCTTATAGCTAATGAAAATGAGCATCTCTTCATGTGCTTTTGAGACATCTGATTTGATGTCTCATCAGAAAATCAGAAAGATGCCTATTCATATCTTTAGCCCATTTTATAATTGGTTTGTTCTTTTGTTGTTGAGTTGTATGATTTCTTTATGTATACAGCATATCAATCCTTTGTCCCATGTGTGATTCCCAAATATTTTCTCCTATTGAGCTGGCTGCCTCTTCATCTTTTTAACAGTCTTTTGAGGTACAGACACATTTGATTTTGAGGAGTTGCCGTTTATTTATTTTTTCTTTTGTTGCTTGTGCTTTGGGTATAAAGTTTAGGAAGCTATCTGAACTATTACTACATTTTTTGTAGAAACTTTATGGTGCTAGTTCTTATATTTAGGTGTTTGATCCACTTTGGATTAATTTTTGTATAGGGTGTAAGGTAAGGGTCCTCTTTCATTCTTTTGGCTATTGATATCGAGTTCTCCCATGGCCATTTATTGAAAAGACTATTTTGTCCCAGTTCAATGGATTTGGGGGCCTTGTCAAAAGTCAGTTGACTGTAGATTTGATGGTCTATTTCTGCCTTCTCGATTCGATTCCATTGGCCAATACTTCTATCTTTGTGCCAGTACCATGCTGTTTTGACCACTGTGGCTTTATAATAAGTTTTAAAACCAGGAAGTGTTAATCCTCCCACTTTGTTCTTTTTTAGGATGCTTTTAGCTATTTGGGGGTCTCTTTCCTTTCCAGATGAATTTGGTAACTAGCTTTTTCATGCCATCAAAGTGGATTGTTGGAATTTTGGTTGTACTGCATTGAATCTGTAGTTCAATTTGGGTAGAATTGACATCTTAACTCTATTTAACCTCCCTGACCATGAGCAGAGAATGTCTTTCACCTATATAGATCTTCTTTGATTTCTTTTAGCAACGTTATGTATTTTTCTGTGTACAAGTCCTTTACATCTCTAGTTAAGTTCATTCCTAGGTACTTGATTCTTTTATTTACTATTTTGAGTAAAATTTTTTCCTTAACTGAATTCTCAGTTAGGTCATTGCTTGTGCATAGAAACGTTACTGATTTTTTGTACATTAGTTTTATAGCCCACCACCTTGCTGAATTTGTTTATTAGCTCAAGAAACTTTGTTGTAGATTTCTCATGATTTTCCAAGTATAGTATCATGTCATCTGCAAATAATGAAGATCCTTTCCAATTTGGATGCCTTTTATTTCTTTGTCCTGCCTGATTGCTCTAGCTAGAACAATGTTGAATAATAGTGGTAACAGAGGACATCCTTGTATTGTTCCTGATTTTAGGGGGAAAGCTTTCAGTCTCTCTCCATTGACTACAATACTGGCTATTGGTTTTTCATATGTGCCTTTTATCATATTGAGAAAGTTCACTTTGGTTCCTGTCTTTTGAAGTGTTTTTACCAAAAAAGAATGTTGAATTTTGTTTAATGCTTTTTCAACATCAATTAAGATGATCATGTGATTTTTTCCCTTTCAGTTTTTTAATGTGCTGTATTACATTAATTGATTTTCTTGTGTTGAACCATCCTTTCATTCCTGGTATAAACCCCACTTGGTCATGATGTATAATTCTTTTAATGTGTTGTTGGATTAGATTTGCTAGTATTTTGTTGAGAATTTTTGCATCTATGTTCATAAGGGAGATTGGCCTGTAGTTTTCCTTTCTTAAAGCGTGTTTACCTAGTTTTAGCATTGCAATGATATTAGCTTCATAAAATGAGTTAGGTAGTGTTCCTTTTTCTTCAAATTTTTGGAAAAGTTTGAGCAGGATTGATGTTAGTTCTTTTTGGAATGTTTGGCAAAATTCTCACCTGGGAAACTTTTAAAAACCCCAAAGCTCATCTGCATCATGGGGTGGGATCCAAGCATCAACAGTTTTTAAACTCCACAGATAATTCCTGTTTGTAACCATGGTTGAAAACCATTACTTGACTGTAAAACCTTTGAAATCAGGGTCAGTGCTTCATTTATTTTTTAACTCAACACTTAATACATGGTAAATACTCAGTGAAGTTTACTTAATCGGTGAATGAACTCTATTCTAAAGAAGTATTGACTATTGCCACACAGTATAATTCTTCAGTGTAAAGGGACAATTTTGGCTACCTTTATAGTCTTCTTGAAATTTGAAAGGTTTTAATTATGGTTTTTACAGTACTGAAATTTTGCACTTGTTATAGATATATTTAGTGTTGGAGATATTTTGTTGTTATAACTTTGAACCCCGAATAATTTTAATCACAATCTGATGTTAATGGTGTGTGGTCAGACACAGGCATTCCAGTACCATGTTACAAAGAAATCTAAAGTGTTCTAGGATCCATTTGTGGAAAAACAAGTCAGTTAAACAGCCATTACTGAGTTATTGTGTCAACTATATTTTTTTATATATCAGAGAACTATTTGGAATGATAATAAATTAGGCATTTCAACTTTTAAGTAGCTGGAAGGGCAAAACAATTCATTTTAAGTCTAGCTTGTGATACCATCTGCTGATCACCCTTATTATAATGCTCGTTACTTTTAGTGAACTTTCATCAGAATAAAATTATGAAGAAATCAGGGATGGATGTTCTTCATTTAGGTCCTCAGTAATCTATAGTTTATATCTTTTGTAAAATAGTTTGTTACAAAAAAAAAATAGTTTGGGACCATTAATTAATCATAGCAGAGGAAAAGCCCCCATTTTTAGGAGCTCTGGGCTCTGTTCTTATATGCCAGGATAAAAATATATGAGGATAAGGAAAAAATATTCTAAATAATTATGTTTCATTTTGTATCACTGATGAATTTGAGAACTGAGGGCATTGTGTTTCAGATTTCTGTATCAGCTTGCTATTTGTATTCACATCCAGTTATCAGTAACAATACGATATAATTTAATTATTAAATTTTGATCCTGAATTGAAAAAAAGATAATAAAACAATGTAATACCAAATCAAGTATTACAATTTAAATGAGCACTTAATAGCCATTTTTAAGTTTTAATTAATAGCTAAAATGTAGGATGGATGAATAGAATTAGCGGTAGATAGAAGTATTAGCAGATAGAGGTCCTAGTTCTACTTCTCTCACAAACTAGCTTTATGACTTTGAGTAAATCATTTAACCACATTGTACTTCAGTTGTCTTGCCTAGAAAATGAAGAGGCAAACCTGCTTAAGTTCCTATCAGCTCCAGGTTTTTTAGTATATAACTCTAATCCCTTATAATGTGATAACACTGGTGTGGAAAAAGAAACTTTACACAATCATTTATTCCTATACCTTGCTTTTAAGCAACCATGTAGAATAAATTACTGAAAAATGTAAAGCTTTCCTAAACTACAACAGAGCGAAAAATATTTACTCAGTGCAGGGGAAAGAGTCTAAGAGACCTGGTTTGAATCACAGTTCCTCCTTCTGGTTTGTGAGCCCATGAGCAAGTTTCTTAATCTCAAAATCTGTTAATGAAAAAATGAATGTCTATTTCCTGAAATATACAATTGAAGTACAAATATTTACCTGGCAGGATTAGTGCAGTTATCAAATAATGAGATCATGTAATCAACGCATAGGTAATAATTATTTTTTTTTAGCTTGCATATATTTTGAATGGCTAAAAAGAACTTCAAATATAATATATAAGTACATAGTAAACATTGATTTTAGACTATTCGTGGTATCTTCCCATGTTTCATTTACTTACAAGAATTTTTTGCTTGCATTCTTATTTTCTATTATGAATAAAGTAACTGAAACTGCCATGTTTTTTGATTGAGTAAAGCGCAATCAAAATGAATTGAGTTCAGTGAATTGTGCTTTAAAAAAATGTTTCCTCACTGTATATGAAATGTTTGAGGACTTTGATGCCTTTGAGCTGGCACGTGACAATACTGTTTTCTTTTAGGAAACCCTGATAGATTGGTGTGATGAAAAGGAACTTAATTTGATATTAACAACGGGAGGAACAGGGTTTGCACCACGAGATGTCACTCCAGAGGTGAGATAATAGTATATACCTTTCTCATAGTCAAAGAGTAGATTAGTCATGTTATTTTTTATCCTTTTTACTACTTTTTACATTATTTTTGTAATTTTGCTATTCAAAACAAGTTACTTGTGATTCCAAGAATGTGAAAAAATTGTTGTGGAAAAATTATTATATAAAAATGTTTATTGACTTTCTTTCTTTGGATTTAAACTAGAAATTATACAATATGAGGAAGATTGAACTGGTCCGGAAGGTAATCTCTCATTTGCTCAGTTGTCTGTAGTGTCAGCTGAGCTTCAGGAACTTTGCCAAAGGAAGGCATAGCAGAACCCTTACTCAACGTGGTATCTGGTCTGATATGCTTTGTTAATTCAATTCAGAATTGAACCGTTTCCTTTTTCTTGGGGTACCCTTGTCGTTGTCTCACAGCACAGTAAGATGACTGCAGTAGGTAGAGTATTTACACGTTTTCAGTACTTTGGAAGAGAAAAGCTTTTATGTCACATAATTTTAAATGTAACTTGTATTTAAATACAGAATTTAACAAGACAAACGGCAGAATTAGTATCTAGGCTTCATGACACAATAATTACCTTTAACCTTTGCTCAGGAAAAAAAATTGGGAAAAGAATGAAAAGTAAGCTGTGCTCACTGATACAGGGAAAAAAAGACTTTGTTTTTTTTTATTAAGGAAACCAGGGACTTCAGTTATATGCACACTTACGCTACCACTCGTGGCATTATTATCTCCTGCAGAGATTTGTTTTTGTTTTATTTGCAAGAAAATTGCCTATATATGAAGACATTGATTTTTGCAGTTTGGGTATTAAGTTAAGGGTTTGTAGTAAATGACTTTGTATTTACATGTATCTATTTTCTGTTTGATGGTTTGATATTTTCATAATAGTACTATTTTTCCATTAGAAAAGCAGAAAAATGATACCACAGAATTTGTTCATAACCAGATAACATTATTTTTAAATATAGGGAAATAATTTACATTATAAAATTAAATCCTTTGTATATAACTTTATATATATGTATACTTTGTATCCAAAGTATTTAAGCTTCAAGTTAATAGCAAAATGCTAGGTTGAGAATTCAAACCTTTGAACTCTGGCTCTGCTACTTGCTAACAAGATGATCATAGACTAGTCATTAACTATTCTGTGCATCAGTTTCCTATGAAATGGGGGTAATAATAGTACCTCTACCAGGCTGTCTGTGAAGATTCAATGGGAACTGTTCTAAGCATTTTATTTAATCCTATATAAAGGTTAATTT
>PVIY010020909.1:0-43283 GCA_004026745.1 Myrmecophaga tridactyla
AGGCTGTGCTACGTTGCATTCTCTCATTTAAGCACCAGCCAATTAAGCCAAACGTCACTCATTGCAGCAGACACGCCTCCTAGCTGACTGCAGATGTAATTGGCAACAGATGAGGTTCACGTACTGTTGGCTTATGTCCGCAGCAACAAGACTAGGTATGCTCACCTGGCCAAGTTGACAACTGAATTTAACTAACACAATATGATTTAAAAATATATATATTTTTATTGTCATTCCTTAACAAAGTAACATACAAACATTCTTGACATACAAATATTCTATACATGGTGTACAATTAGTGGGTCACGATATCATCACATAGTTGTGCATTCATCATCATGATCATTTTTTTGAACATTTGCATCTCTCTAGCAAAAGGAATAAAAAAAAAGAAAAACTCATGCATATCATACCCCATACCCCTTCCTCTCATTGACCACTAGTATTTCAATCTACTCAACTTATTTTAACCTTTGTTCCCCGTATTATTTATTTTTAATCTATAGTTTTTACTCATCTGTGCATACCATAGATAAAAGCAGCATCAGACACAAGATTTTCACAATCACACAGTCACAGTTCAAGTGACTCTGGGATTTATAGGGACATTATACTAACCTGGACAAACCAACAAAATCTCATGCCCTATTCAAGGTTCCATGTACTTATGGTGCTCAATTAAACTGACCAAAGAAGTTAAATTAGGAAATGTACTAGTCAAAATATAAATCTTGCACCAAATAAACATTTCTTCCTTTAGTCTCACACAGAAGTTGGAGTTTTAAAATATGGGTGACCATCTATTTTCAATACCCTGCAATATTGACATTCCTTTGTTCTACTTCATGCAAAAGCATTTTTTAATTTGTACCTTTAATCACAATCATTTACACCTGTGATTTTGCATATGGTCTGTAATTAGAATGAGATGTGGGATATTTTACCTCCAGAACATAAGTAATTCTAATAGGTATTGTGTATGTTAGTGTCTGAGGCTTGTGTTGATGGTGGTGGTAATCTGTCTACCCTTAGGGGACCAGATGATACCCAGGAAGTTGAGAGAGTTGGATGACCCTTGTATTTTATGGCGTACCATTGCCCAGCCTTGTAAATGATGTATGAGTATGATGAGGTCCTCTCAGAGGCCTTCTATAGAGTTGTCCCTTAATCAGGTGATATCTATATAGTGCCAGTATTAGCAATTTTTGAAAGAACACTTGTTAAGATCCTGGCAGTAGTGGTTAGGGATTTGTCTGTTTAATTTTAAGTATTGGCACTGAGTAAAACATGTTGGCCAAGTCAGTCAAAGCAAATCAATTGCCTATACTCCTGGGTATATTTTTTATTAATTAGATGATGTTAGGAACAGGAGCTTTTATTGGCTGGACTTGTGCACCAAGACTGGTATAATTGATGGCTAATTGTCCTTCATTGGTGGAGGCTTTAATAACTGGCTTAATAGGACTACTGTATGGGGAGATGGTAGGTATAATGAATAACTCCCTCTCTGAGGACAGGAGATCCTGGATTATAGGCTAGAGCCCCACAATACCCATATCATGTGATAATGTAGCATTATCACCTTGACTGGCAAGGGCATCTCTAAGGAGTTTCATTTGGATGGCCCACCAAGTGAGCCAAAGATTTGATATTATTCCAGAAGATGAATTAAAGGATCAATAACTATAGTCAGGAACGTAAGAAGAGCACTACTACTAGGGGGAGCTGTTTAATCAGAATTGCTCCAATAGTCATATCTCCTGGGAGGGCAGGGGACTTGGCCTTTGATATGCAAGGCTGGCCCCAGAGCCTTACAAACCAGGATCTGTGACTCTGATGTGAGTTTCCTTCACATCATGTCAATCTTGTTCACAGCCTGGCTGAGTGTTTTAACCTCACTTATAAAGTTGATTTGTTGAGGGTTCCCTGTAGTACAATTTTCCATGACTTGGTGTCAAAGGAGTCCTCCCCGGAGTTGGAGACAACCTCTGGATCTCTTTTGTCTGAATGTTCAAAGAAACGTCATGCCCATTGCATCATCTCAATCTTTCTAAGTAATAGTCAGGCCTCATGGTTTGTCAGTGAGCATCTGCCTTGACAGTAATACCCACTCTGGACAGGAGGGCCTTTTTTTTTTTTCTATAAGTCAATAGAGAAGGGGCTTGGATTCTTTAGTGGCAACATCCAGTTGCCTCATCTTTTTTTTTTTTTTTTCTGGGGATAAGAACAAACTTGGACTGCATATTAAAGATTCTCAGCAACTAATCTTCCCCTTTTTTCTCATCCCCTTGAACAAAATCTTTATCAGATTGGGCATCAAAATAATATATCCATGGAGTGATATCATCAACATAGCAATGTAAGACATCCCTTGGAAAAGTATCCCCTTAGAAACAATTGATAAAGGACATATCCTACTTGCTTAGAATTCTAGATAATGATAGAGACTGGAGAAAGACTCCACAGAAGCTGAACTGGAGAAAAACAAACAAACAAAACCAACAAAAAGTAAAGGAAGGAGATCTACAACGCAGACCTGCCAGTCTGGATTCCTTCCCCACACTTGGTCCTGAGAATCTTAAGAGTGGCACAGAGGCAGCTCAGCTTGGGTCTTTCTTGCTATAGATTCAGATCATAGAGCAACTCACAGGAGTGAGTTAGAGCACCATGTGTATCCAGGCACAGGGAACAGATTCTGCAGAGACCCAGGATAGAATGCAAGTGGTATGTGAGTGCTTGTGTGCAAAAGGGCTCCAAGGAAATCAGGGAGACTGACAGAATTATTGGCAAGAAGCACACACCCTCAACCCAGTCTCTGATTGCTGGACCACCTAATGAAAAATGGTCCTTTTTGAACATTGATCTCTTCTGGCTCTCCAGGGTAGGATACCCTAATAGGGCAGTAACTAGATGCAGAAAAGCCTCACAGAAAAAAACTGGGGTCAGGGGCGGCTGTGGAATAAAAACTACTGTAAGGCAGGACAGGTCTGAGAACTGAAAAATGTAATAAAAGGGGGTACTAGGTGAGGAAGAGAAGTTAAACAAATGGTAGGAGCTGGGGAGAAAATTCTGCACTGAAACAAAGAGAATAGATCAAGATTCCCAGAGATGGAACAGAGGAAAAGAAGCTTTCTCTTAGAGTAGAAACATTTAAACATAAAAGGGCAATCTTAAAAGTTATATTATATTCATGGCAAGAATTAGGTGCAGAAGACCTGAGAAAATCTGAACAGTTAAACACAGGCCAGTATAATGTCCTATATAAGTTGGACCAAGCATCAAAGAAGAGGCTTTATGCAGAGCCAAACTACAATAAAACCCTATCCAAGGGGAAGAGACTAACTTTCAGAGTTAGCACATCAAGATAATCAGATGCCCAGAAGTCAGCAAAAAATTACAAGCCATACTAAGAAACAGGAAGATTTGGTTCTGTCAAGGGAACAAATTAAAACTTCAGAGGAAACACAGACTTTGGAACAACTTACAAAAGAAATTCAAGCAAATCTCCTAAATCAATTCAAGGAGATGAAGGAAAAGGCAGAAAAAACATTTGACAAAATCACTCTTTCTTGATGAAAATACTTAGAAAAATAGAAATAACAGGAAACTTCCTCAACAGGATAAAGTACATATTTGAAAAACTCACTTAAAACATCATTCTCAATGGTATGAGGAAAGACAGCTTTCCCTCTAAGACCCAGAACAAGTTAAGGATGCCCACTGTCATCACTGTTATGCAACATTGTATTAGAAGTGCTATCCAGGACAATTGGGCAAGAAAAGTAAATAAAAGTTATCTACGTTGGAAAGGAAAAAGTAAAACTTCCATTATTTACATATGATATGATAGTATAGATAAAGTCCTGAAAAATCTAGAACAAATCTACTAGATCTAATAAATGAACTCAGCAAAGTGGTAGGGTACAAGATCAATACGCAAAAATCAATAGTAGTAATGAGCAATCTGAGGAGGCAATCAAGAATAAATTCCATTTACAATGGCAACTAAAAGAATCAAATACCTAGGAATAAATTTAACCGAGGATGTAAAGGACTTACACACACAGGAAACTATAAAATTTTGCTGAAAACAATCAAAGGATCTAAATAAATTGAAGGGCATTCCATTTTTATGGATTGGGGTATGAAATACAGTTAAGATACCAATTCTATTCAAAATGATTTACTGATTCAATGCAGTCCAAATCCACATTCCAAAAGCAGTCTTTGCAGGAATGGAAAAGTCAATCATCAAATTTATTTGGAAGAGAAAGGGCTGCAAATAGCCAACCATCTTGAAAAAGAACAAAGTTGGAGGGCTCATACTTCCTGACCTTAAGACTTATTGCAAAGCTTAATTGGTCAAATAGCATGATTTGTCACAAGTATAGTTATATAGAACTAGAGTATCAACTCAAGAGTTTAGAAATAGACCATCATGTCTACGGCCAATTGATTTTTGACAAAGGGCCATGTCCAGTCAAGTGGGAAAGAGTAGTTTCTTAATCAAAAGGTGCTGAGAGAAATGGTTATCCATATACAAAAGAAGGAAAGGGGACCCACATCTTATACTGTATACAAAATTAACTCAATATGGGTGGATACTTAAATGTAAGAGCTAGAACTATAGAATTCCTAGCAGAAAATATAGAGAAGTATCTGGAAGATCTTATGTTAGACAATGTCTCTTAGACTGTATACCTTAAGTACAGGCAACCAAAGAATAAACAGATAAATGGAATCTAATCAAAATTAAAAACATTTGTGCATTAAAGAACATCATGAAAGTGAAAAGAAAACATACCCATTGAGAGAAAATATTTGGCAATCACTTTTCTGAAAAGGGTGAAATATCCAAACTATATAAAGAAATCCTATAGCTCAACAATAAAAACACAAACAACCAAATTATAATATGTACAAAAGATTTGAATAAACATTTTTCCAAAGAGGATATACAGATTGCCAAAAAGCACATGAAAAGATGTTCAGCATCATTAGCTGTTAGGGACATGCAAATCAAAATCAGAATGATATACCATTTCATTTCATCAAGAATTACTACCATTAAAAAAAAAAGAGAAAATTGCAGGTATTGGAGATGATGTGAAGAAATAGGAACATGCATTCATTGCTGGTGGGAATGTAAAATGATGCAACTGCTGTAGTAGACAGCTCGACCTTACTTGGAAAGTTAAGTATAGAATTACTGTATAATCCTGCAGTCCCAATTCTAGGTATATACCCCCCAAAATTGTAAGCAGGGATTCGAACAAATATTTGCAAAACAATGCTCATGGCAGAACTATTCCAATTGCCAAAAGATGGATGCAACCCAAATGATCATCAACCAATGAATGGGTAAATAAAATGTGGTATATATATTCATATATATATATTTATATATATATGAATATATATTCATATATGAATATTCATATATAAATATTATTCAGCCATGAAAGTGAATGTAGTTGTGATACATGCATCAAGGATGAACCTTGAAGATACAATGTTGAGTGAAATAAACCAGACACAAAAGGACAAATATTGTTTATATTCTCAGTGATATTAAAATATTAGAATAAGGAAACTCATAGAGTCAGAATCTAGAATATGGGTTACTAGGGGCCATGGTGGGTGTAGGGAATGGAGAGTTAAAGCTGATATTTAATAGATGGTGGTGATGGTAGCAGAATATGGTGAATGCGATTAATAGCACTAAATGATACCTGTAAATTTGGTCAAAAGAAATGTTAGGTTGTATAAATGCTACTAAAATAAAAATGAAAAACAACACATTGGACTGTACAACACAGAGAAGCCTGTTGTAAATGATGGAGTATAGTTAATAGTATAATTATAAAAATGTTCTTTCATGACTTGTTACAAAGGTTCCACACTAAGGCATGGTGTTAATGATAGGGTGGTATATGAGAAATTCCGTATTTTATGCATGATTGTTCTGCAAACCCACAATTTCTCTAATTAAAAAAAATTTATTAAAAAAGAAAAGATATACTCACTGTACCATTCCTATTTCATGCAGGAAGTCCCTTACTTTCTATATAGCATCAGCCTTTTTACTCCAGGTACAGAGTAGGCTCTACTCTCTTTCAATATAGTGGGATCCTGGTGATCATTAGCCCTGGGAGGTCCTGGAATTATTTATGTAATTTGGTTCCTTGGCAGTGCCCACTATTTGTCTCATCTCCTGGGGAGGGTACTAATGACTCAGACCCTGGGTTGAATACCCTTAGCAACCAGCCAGCTGCCTTTTCTCCCTCCTGCTGAATGAAATCATTAAGAATGGTTTGAATTTCTAACCTGGTAAAAATTTCTGGTTTGGGTTCCAGTTTCCTCCCTGTTTGGCATTTGTTTGACCTTGTAAATTGTTGCTGGAAAAGTTTGGGGAGTCCATCCTCCCTGTCTCATACTCTGCCACCTCTCTCTTCAGTTGTCCCAATTGACCTCAGAGGGATTTAGGGTCCACAGCCAAGGATTGGTGCCCCTATAACCCATGGGGTCAGGAAACAAAAAGTGACAGCAGTGAAGACAGCAGCAACATACAAGCCACGGAACTTTGTGTCCCTCTGGCCCATGGTGTGCCATGCTATTCTGGTGAGAAGTATTAGCTAACAAGCCAAGAACAGCCTAACGGCATTTCCCTGGGCTCCTATCTGAAGCATCAAATCACCCTGCTCACTGAGCCAATTGTTTTGGGTGTTTTGTGGAAGCCCTTTGGGTGATGAGATGCAACTACAGATAGACAGCCAAGAATGCATGAAAAGACAGCTTTGGTAGATCAAAGGTACTGGGGGGCAAGAGGGGAGAATGAGGGTGGTGGAGGAGCTTGGGGCTTACCTAACCTATGTTCCTGTCGGGTTCCTTGGAGGAGGAGCACATGTGGGTCCCAGGGACTTGCCTTTATTGCAACCAAGAGGAAAAGGGCAGGGCTTTCCTGCAGGTACTGGGGATTGGCAGTTTAACACAATATGATGCAAAAAGCAGAAGCAGCAAGGGTCCTTGGGAGAACCTGAGGGCAGCTTCTTGTCATTCAAAGCCATATGGATATACATGTTTTGCTAGTAAATTAAGCAGTGTCAAAGGGCAGAAGGTCAAGGGGGTTCAGAAAAGATGTGGCAGGGGCTGTTGGGAGAAGCTAGGGGCAGCTCTTATCATCCAGACCTTATGGGCATTCAGGCCTCTCTCATTGTGGTCATGCCCAGGGCAGGGCTAATTGGGTTGGTTGCACAAAAGGGAACCTTATGACTAAGCCAGGTGGGATGAGGCATGAGTTATAATTTCTTTCATGACGTTACAAAGGCCCAGATCACTCTCCCATCTACCAGTTGTGAATAGAGCAGGGTCTGGGGATGACTCCCCCCACCACCTCCCAGCTATATACATTTGCTGGAGTCACAAAGAACAGCATGTACTTTTGTAGGGTATCTGGTTTACCTTCTTCAGGATGTACTATGCCATCTTTGCAGGATAGTATTTTAGCTTTATCAGTTTTGTTAATTTGTTAATTTCAATAATATTGAACTATTGCGTGTCTCAGATGTTCTTTATGAACCTGTTCTTGGGTGTACAGTTGACTGACAGCTTTGAGCTCTTTTACCTTTGGGTCAATTGTAGGGCTCAAGTCAAGGTCACACTTTCCTCTGGCTGCTCCTACTCCATAACTGAGTGTACTCAGGGACAAACTGCACTATTTGTAATGCAGGACTGGTCCAATGAGCAATTGGCTCAGGTCATCCCTTCAGCATGATCACGATTGCCTCAGAACTGCCCTGTAGTCTGAGGATCTCCTATTCAATTTTTCCTTCCTGTTCTTCTGCATGTCAGTTCCTCTCTGTGATATGGAGTCTCTCCCTTCCTATTCCTTTCCTTACCCCATTTACCCTTCATAGGCATTTTCCCCAACAAGTCTCTTACACCTCTAAACCTATCTTGGTGACTGCTTCTTAAAAGATTTGAATTGATATTGTTGATATGAACAAACAGGTGGTAGAATGGCATTTGGAAATGCTCTTAAACCCTTGCTACCTGGCTAGCAAGGAGGAGCCTATCTGAGTGGAATGTGAGTCAGAAATAGTCCCTGACACAAGGTGGTGACAAGGGTGACCAATCTGTCCTGGTTTGCCCAGACTTTCTCCTTTATGAGCCCTTACAGGGACATCTCAGGAATCACCTCAATCCTGGGCACACTGGGACGGCTAGTCACCCTAATAATGACAGTTACTAACTGTCTAAGCTGTGGGTAACCTGGGGAAATACTTTAGTTGGGGTGTGATGATTCAGACGTTGAAGGGGAACAATGCCTACGAGTCCAGTGGAGTTGGCTGGAGATTGTGTTGATGTAGGCCCTAATACCCAGGCACTGATCTGATATGTTCATTTGGGCCTTAGTGTTGCAAGAAGCTGACCTGGTGCTCAGGCCACATTGTTCTCTTGTTGGACAAAAGTAATCTCACAGAATACCAACATCGGATATGGTTGTTCTGAGACCATGATGAAGTGAGCCAAGCTAACGCCATTTCATAGATTTTTCTCAGCACAGATAAAAACAAGGTCACAGTGCAACCCCCAGAATGACAAATATCCGTTTCTCCTGGCTATTTCTCATAATAGAAATACAGCTTCTTTAGCAGTTACAGTTTTATCATTTTATCTAGTCTTATCTCTATATAGATAAGATTAGTCAATCATAAAATTATCCTGCTTTCTAGATTGTCCCCAAGTACAACAAACCCCTGTTTTCTTGAACCCTCTTTAGAATCACCCAACAAAAGCCAAATCTTATTGATCTTTTCTAATGTTTTCTAACATTTTCTTACTCCATGGTAGGCATTCTTCCCTGAGAAGAATAATAAACTCATCTTATTCAACTGCAGGTATGCTATTGGTGGAATTTGGCTTTTGGACATTGAAAATGCCCTATACAAGGACAGTAAGATTTGACAAAGTGTCAAAGGCTGAGAGCCAGAGGGTCTCCTTGGCAGCTTACAAAGGGGCCCTTACCTTGTGCAGTGGAATCATGGACACAGAAGTGGAACAGACTCAGAAATTTTGATACAGCTGCAAGAACTCCAGATACATTTAAACACTCAGCCAAGGCAGGTTTGTCATGCTGAGGTTGGGCTACTGGTTAAAACCTGGGACCCTGAAATATGTGAAAGGAGACATCTAGATGGAGTCACTTGAGGATTTTGGTTCTGCAGAGTCAAATTCTCAGAGCATGGCCCACGAATGACTGGTAAGAGGAAAGAGATCACGCGATGATGGAGTTGAAAGAACTTGCCAGCATGTACTGGTAGGGCTCTTGGATTGGATTTTGAGAGTGTTTGATCAGGGAGTCCAGAATTTAAGACTGGATAAGCAAGAATTTGTTGACTCAAGGATGATTTGGGGAGAAGAAGGAATTTATTTCCTGCCAAGGACTTCAGGAAATGGGGTAAACTCAGAACTCTAGAGAATGGTATCGCCCATGTTGAATGGAGTGAGAATGTCTGAGTGGCCATGGCAGATGGTAGAGGAAGAAATGAAGGGGCTAAGGAAAGTGGGCTTGTAGAACAGCTCCTTTAGGGAAGGCCAGAAGGCAGACAGAAGAGTATGACCTGCAGGAGAGCCCAGAGGACACACTATCCACCAAGGCCCTTGGAAATGCACCGGGAGAGGAGAGGCAACATCACTATGAAGTTTGCAAAAGGTATACTTGATGGTATGAGACCTGAACCCAGAAGTCAGAGCATTGCCCATTGCCTTGTTTGATCTCATGAGGAATGTGAGCATCAGGCAACTACATTTTTCACTGCTCTATACATATTTGAATGACCACGAATGTACCCTGGTTTTGATTTGGGGATTGCAAATAAACTTTAGCAAATAGGCTAACTTGCAAATTTGAAATCTGTGAAGAATGAGCTTCAACATATCAGCTATTCATTCATTTTCTGTCCCCGGAACTTCAAGGGTTCTCTGTGGCCTGTAGATAAAGTCTGTAGGAGCATTCAAGCCCCAAAGTTTGGTCTGGTCCCAATCTGCCTTTGCAGCATTTTCTCTGACTACATGAGGTTAAACTATAGCTGAGAAATTAAAAATTAACAAAATATTATGATTATTGAATCATTTATATAGATGTTTTTCTTTCCTTTCTGTATTGTAGAATAGGCAGGAGTTAATATCTGAAATTACTGAAACTCACTAGTCTCAGCCCTGTTTATACTTTTGTAATGGTTATCTGTGGTTAGTCTTAGCCCTGTTTATATTTACTACTGTAATGGTTACTATAGCTTAGTCTCAGACTTGTGTATTCTTACTATTGTAATGGTAACAACTCCATGCCCCCTTGTTTGAATCCATAAAAACCCTGAACTCCTTAGAATTGGGGAGATAAACTTTTGGGCCGATAGGCATTTGCTCTCCTGCTTCACACAAAGCGTTAAACTCTTTCTCTTTTTGAATCCCCTGTGTCATGGATTGGTTGTTATGCATAGAATCCACTGCTTTTGTTTGGTGCCAAAACCATTTGGACTAACACTGCAAAATCTTGTCTGCTTCTGCTGTCCTGTTGTTTTTCTGTTTCCGATGCACTTCCCTCCCGTTTTTCACCGGTGGATTGAGGAACAATTCCCATTCCTGATCCTGCCTGTCTGATTCACTCTCTGTGCTCCCTATTGGATCTGTAACCTTGTAACCTTCCCACTTTCCAGGTTGCTTAGAAGTTCCTCTTTTTCTTTTAGAAACACATATTTTTACTGATTTAGAAAATCAATTGATTCTATATGCTAAATCCTGCAAATCAGATAAACACCTGATTAATTCTATTAGTTCTTTTTTTAGATTCCATTGAATTTTCTTCTGGAGGATTATATTGGATACATTAGTTTGTACTTCTTCCTTTCTAATTTGAAGGGCTTTTAATTTTTTTCTTACTTGATGATTCTAACTAGAACCTTTAGACAATGCTAAATAAAAGTGGTAAGAGTAAACATTCTAGCCTTGTTCCTGATTTTAGGAGGAAAGCCTTTTACTATTAAGTATGATTTAATTGTGGTTTTTTTGTAGATGCGTGTTGTCAGATTGTGGATATTCCCTTCTATTCCTACTTGGCTGAGAATTTTTATCATGAATGGATGTCAGATTTTGTCAAATGCTTTTTCTGTGTCTACTGTGATGATTATATAATTTTCTTTTTTAGTTTGTTGATATGGTGATTCATTTTTGAATGTTAAACTAACTTGCATTCCTGGGATGAATTCCACATGACATGATATATTGCCTTTTATATGTTGTTGGATTCAATATCAATATTGAATATAATATTGGTCTATTAATATCAGAGTAAGTGTATTTCAGTAAAAAGAACATTTCCAGGAAGAAAGAAGATCATTTAATAATGATAAGGGGTCAGTTTATCAAGAGACTATAGAAATCATAAACTTTCATACACTTGCTGCCAGCGTTGAATTCTTAGGTTCTTGGCTGTGCCGTGAGGAAGAATTCAAGCACACAGTACATATTGAGTAAGTGGGTAGACAGTTTACTGAGTACACATGCAAGAAGGCTTAAGGGCACTCTTGCAAAAGAAGAGGGGAGAGGCGCACAATGTTGGGGCAATTTACATTTATTGCATATCTTTACTTACTTCACTTCCTCAGGGCAGTTTGTTAACGAGAGTTTTCTGTTACAGGCTCCATTAGTTCTTATCTTTGCAAACCAGGCCTTTGAAAACATATCTTACAAGTCAGGGCTCTTTCTCCAACCCCCACTTCTTGGTGGTAGGTAGAACATTTGGGTGGGTGTTTTGCTTAGGTGAGTAGTCCCAGGCAGGATGCCTGTGCAAGAAGTTTGTCCCCAACTTGATTATTCAGCTTCTTCATGGGATCTTCTCTCCCCTCTCAGGTCCCTGCTCTAGCCACCCTCACCCCTAATAACAGAGTTTCAGATGCACAAAAGAAATGCAAATAGAACTTCAAGGAGAAGTAGACAATTATATTAGAGATTTCAATATCTCTTTAAAAATAATTAGTAGGAGAAATAGAAGGAAAGTCAGTAAGAATATAGACGTCATGACCAAAACTATCTACCAACTTGACCTATTATGCTAAAATTCTGTTTAGAACTTTGCATCTAGATTCATAATACATATTGGCTGTATTTTTCTTTCCTTGTAATGCCTTTGTTTGGAATTGAAATCAAGGTAGTATGTGGCCTAATAGAATAATTTGGAAAATATTCCCACCAGTTTTCTGGAAGAGTTTATGTAGAATCGGTATTATTTACTTAAGTGTGATTGTATTAGCCTGTGAAGCTACCATGGCCTGGCGTTTACTTTGCGGGAAGATTTCTAACTATACATGCCCTTTCTTTAATAGATCTAGATTCTTCAAGTTATCTTTTTCTTCTTGAGTAAGTTTTGGTAACTTTTGTCTTTCAAAGAATTTGTTTATTTCATCTAGATTATTGAATTTAGTGGCATAAAGTTGTTCATAATATTTCCTTATTATCTTTCTACCATTTGAAAATTTTTCAGTTGTCACCTTTCTGATTCATAATATTGCTAATTTTTTTTTGCATGGGCAGGCACCAGGAATCGAACCCGGTTCTCTGGCATGGCGGATGAGAACTCTGCCTCCTGAGCCACCATGGCCCGCCCCCAATATTGGTAATTTTGTCGTCTCTCTCTTTTTTTCATCCTAATTAATTTGGCTAGCGCCAACCAATTTTATTGCTCTTCTTAAAGAACCAGCTTTTAGTATATCTTGATAAAAGTTCTGTATATACTTGAAATGAATGTGTATTCTTCATGGAGTGATACATAAATGTCATTTCATGATATATAAATGTTACAACTGATTTTCTTGAAGATCAGGAATCACTGTCCTTCATTGCCTCTGTCCAATGTCTTGAAAACTATTGATTCATGAATTTTGTCTTTTAAAAAAAGAAGTTTTATGTTGGATGGTAAATCTCTATTACTCCATCTTCAGAACCAGAAGCACCAGGCCCCAATATGAATATAAAGCCCCTGATATATTTTGATAAATTGAGATTATGTGGGGTGGAAAGTATAGTGGTTACTAGTCTCAAATTCTGTACTCTACTGGCCTATAATCAGTTGTATCAGCTTTCTTAATAGACATGCCAAATTTTTGTTTTAGTTCACTTTATCCACTCTCTTAGAGCTTTCTGCACATGACCCAGATCTCACCTATCTTTAATTTGGGGAATAATTTTCTATCAGCTGAGTTGTTTGGTTCTCATTTTTTGTTTCTTTATAAGAATAGTTTTGTATAAAGTTTGCTTGCATTTTTGCATTTCTGTGATCAGAGCTTGTGAGTTAGGGTACAAGATTTCTGGTTCAAAGATGCCCTCTTCTGTCAGCAAACTGTGCATGATTCACTCAGTAAGTTTTATTTGAGGTAGGGAATGAGAATAATTGGGAGAGTTATGTGTGCTTTTTTTTTTAATTCCATAATTATGCTGGGTCTTAAATTCCTCCTCTTCTATTTTTCTTCACTGTGCATTTTTCAAATGGTACCATTCCCTTCCTTTTTATGCTTTTCTCCCCCAAAAGGCTGCCCTTCCAAATCTGTTCTCTTAAGTCCTATGTACAGTAGTTTTTTAGTTCCTTTTCTATTGTCTGCTTTGATCAAACTGGACTGTTTTTCAGTATTTTGGCACTTAGGGTATACTTTCTCTTTTATCAAGTGATTTTAGATAAATTCTTAGACTTATTACTAGTTTCCTTCTCTCACATGCAAAATTTCTCGTACTATCAGAGATAGCTCACTGAGATTTGAAGTTTTTTCTACTTACAGACAATTTGGAGTTTCACAGTTTTCTGTCTTCTAGCTATGGTGACGGATCTTGTGTGATTTTATTGTAAATAAGTAAGTTATTTACTTACTTGTCCATCTATCTTAATTTATTTATTTTAAGCAGGTGTTGGGAGATTTGGATTTATGCAGCCACCCATACCTCAGGTCTTGCCTTTTTTTCCTTTTTTTTTACAGTGGATTTGTATGTACATATGTGACTGAGAAATCAGAATTTGAGGGATGACTTTGGTCACTTAATCATTGGATAGATATTCCTTTTAGCTTTCTAGTATGTGGTGTAGAAGAAGGAAATTCCTGAAGTCTCTAAATTGTAATCCAACTGATTTGATCTCTGATAATGATTGTGTAGCCATTATCTTCTGCCCCTGTGATTGTAAAAACATTGTGACTAACCTTCATTTGTATCCAGTTACTCAGTTTTTCAACTTTAGAGTCTTGTAAATG
The DNA here is from genome assembly GCA_004026745.1 of Myrmecophaga tridactyla. Classification (NCBI taxonomy): domain Eukaryota; kingdom Metazoa; phylum Chordata; class Mammalia; order Pilosa; family Myrmecophagidae; genus Myrmecophaga; species Myrmecophaga tridactyla. The sequence goes on from PVIY010020909.1 coordinate 14,295, forward strand.
CTAAAGACACCCACTAATGTTTATTAATGAAGGGTCTTGGGTCAGCCCAGAACTAGCCCACCCCAAATCTAAAGTAATTTTGATGACCGAGACTGGCTCTAACCAAAGTGGGCCCACCAGACAGGTCTAGGCCTTATCTACCATTTTTTTACACATATTCTCTTACTAAGCATGTAATCAATCTGCGCATGCTCAATAATCACATCACCTCTAATTATATCATTGGGGCCACTGTGCTTATTATTACAAACCCTGCCCATCTTTTCCTCTAATAAAACTATCAGAATTACTGGAGTTCGGGGAGACAGATTTTTGGCTGCAAGGCCATCTGCTTTCCTACTACATACCTAATAATAAACTCTTCTCTCTTTGAAACCCCAGGGTCTCAGGAATTGGTTATTGAGTGGATTGGACAAAAGAATCCATGGCCTTTGTCCAGTAACAATTTGGTGACCCAGATGGGATGAATGCCAGAATCTCTGGAGCCCCAGCAGAGCGGGTGAGCCACGTAACTGAGCCTTTTGTGGCCACTGGACTGAATTAAGTCTAAAGGATCAGCAACTGGGGTTTCTCTGTTCTGCCGGCACTCCAGAGACTTTTGGCACCTTGAAAAGCTTCAAAGAGAGAATCCATTTCTAGTTCCATGTCCAGACATCTGTCTGGGTGAGTGGGTCATCAGGGTAAGAGTGGATCAAGGAGCAAATAAGTGGTTCAAGTCCCCTTGACCTAGGTTGGGGTCACGCTTCCAGAATGATCCTCTTTGCTCTGACTTCTACACCTTGTGATTTTGGGTACCATACTGTGCAGGATTTGAAGCAGTTAACCGGTGTTTAATGAAATTAAGTAGGCCTGTTTAAGTGTTAGCTGGTGTGTTACCTAAGTATTGGTTAATTGTTAAATTGGTGTGAAAATGTTTTATGTCTATTTAATTGTTAATCGATGTGTTCGGTACAGGGTTTGAAACCCTGGCCTAAATTTGTCTGTTAACTATACGCCTGAAAAAATGAGTAATCCAACAGCTAATTGGTATTTAATGAAGTTAAGAAAGACTGTCTAAATGCTAGCTAGTGTGTTACCTGGATATAGCAAGAGTTGATGTTTGTTTAATTGTTAATTGGTGTGTTAAGCATTTAATATCTGTTTGTTAGCTGGTGTGTTCAGTCTAGTTATTGATTGGTGTGTTCCTACGTTTGTATTAGGCAAATGTTCCTAACCGGTTACTGATTATGGAAATTCTTTTTAAAAAGGGACCTTTTGGGCTGTATTGAAAGTTAAAAAGATTTTGGTGAGTCTATAAAAAAGGTTTTATTTCTGTAACATAATCTGGCCTCAATATGGCTTAAAATGATAATGCTACCATTATAGTTAAAGATTATAATTAGAATTCTGCAAAAAAAGGTAGAAATGGGATGAGATAATGTATTCAATCCTTTATTTGTCCCTCGCAAAAATACTTCTGTGTTTCTGTTTCTTATATAACTAATTTTCTATTTGTGTCTGTCTGCATTTTCTACATATATTCTCATACTTCTGGATGGTAATAGCAAATTAATAAGAAAATTCTTACAGAACTCTGTTTGATCTGCTTAGAAATAATTAGGTGCCTGATGTAAATATATAAATTGGTACTTCTGAAATAAAAGAGTAAAAAGAGAAAAAAAAACCCTCTCTGAATGGCAAAATTTAAAATCTTAATTTTGTAATTATTGTAAACAAACCAGGACATTAGAAAGAAACTACCCCTGGAATTTCCTTAAGGCAGCAGAAAACTGCCAAAGGGCTGCCTCTGGAAAAAGCAAAGACCTTATCCAATGGTCTGGTTACCGCTTTTAGTAAAATAAATCTAAGAATTGGAAATAGTTAAAAGAAGTGTATAGGAACTCTCAAAATTCCAAGGCCCTCACCTAAAACTTTCAAATCCAAACTCAAAGCCTGATATCTTTTGTTTTGTGCAACCTATCCCTGCCCTAAGGCCCAGCCATCTAAAACAGTTATGGGGGAGGGTGAGGCACAGAAAGATATGACTAGGTATGCTTCAGAATTCTTTTTTACTGGGCCTGGAGATTAGAAATAGTAAGCATAAAAATGCTATAGAATAGGCTATGTTTGTTAATATTATTTTTTCTAATAATACCTCTGCAATGGTAACTAGTAGTCAAATCATTATTAATATATAAATAGCCTTGAGAGAGAGTAACTGAATAAAATCTGATTACCACATTTCAGTAAGTATGATAAAAGATCTTTGAAAGATATAGTAAAGTTTTCCTGGATTTAAGCTTGGGACAAATTAAACAATTGCAGTATATTTTCCAGAACTTGATAATCAATGTACTTTTAAAACTATTTGTAATTTGAAGATATTATGAAAACAGAGATTTTTTTTCCAATTTCTGATAAAAGGAATTTTATGATAAATTTTGAATTGGACAAATGCAATTTTATTCTGCCTGGGTGTGTTCTCCTTAAATTTATACTGGTAAGCTTACAGATAAAATAAACTGGTATTATAAGTACAATCTCAATATTTCTCTTAACATAGCCTAACTAGATAGGTTAAGTTACATAAACTGAGCAATGCACCTGGTAATAAAACTTATATAAAGAATAATAAAATTAAAAATATGCTAATGCTTCAAATATACCCTATTTAAGAAATTGGTTAAGTTTAATAAGAAATATAAATGGATTTTTTATAACCTTGATTACCTGGATTTCAAAGAATCTGGCTTTTGGCTACTTGACCATTTGTTACCTCAGTGTGTGAAAGAATTTGAATTTGTTGTGGCTTTGTTAATGTCAATCAAAATATTTCTGTTAGTAAATGCTGTCATAAATAGAGAAAGCTAATTCTTAGCTTCAGAGAGTTTAGATTCTAGTTAGAATATACTTGTACAAGACTATAGTGTAAGATTATAATAATGAGGGAATACAAATTTAAAAGGCAGATAGACAAAGAATAACCTAAGACCTCATAGAAGAGATGATTCTTGTAAGACCTTTAAATAAGAAAGTAGCATTTAAATAAATAGAACTCTGAACTGGTTTTTAGAAACCACAACTGAATTTTATAAACTAACATATTCCTGGTATTATTTAGCATTTGGAAATAATGTTGAGATAAAATTTGATTTTTTTCTGGATATGAATCCCTTAAATATCAAAAAGCTGATTACATTCCAAATTTGGGAATTTTCTGACCTTTGAAGGTAGCGCTGAACTAGACTGAGAGATTTTAGGCATATTGTAAAGTAATCATTTGTGTGTTCTGAGTATAAAGTATATAAATGCCTGGCTGTGTTCCAAACCCAAGCATAAATTTCTTCCTTTTCCATTATTTTGTAGTATCTGTCTCTTGTCCCCTTCATGAAATACGTTATTAGAAGGAAGTAGGCAGTTTCGAAAGCTTTGTAGATTTTGTTTGTTTATCATATATTTAAAGAAAAGGAAAGCTTTTGTGTTAAGCTTGATATTCATACAAAACTAAAATTTAGTTTTCTCCCTGTTAAAATAATATGTATTGTTAGTGTGCTCTTAATGTAAAGTTAAAAGAAAAAATTTTCTTTTAATCATCCAAGTGCTCTGTCTTCAAAACAAAAATCTTACATCAAAATAATGTTCTTGTTAATATCCTTGGCCTTCTCCAACTTTTATTTCAGAAGACAAGTCTTCTCACAGTTGAGGGAAAAACTATTACAAATAATTTGTTCTTTCACCTTGTATAAATAGGTGCTAAAGTAGTTTAGCCTATTGTATAGGAGGTGTTTGGGAATTATTACCATGGTTAAAAGGGATTTTCTATCTTGTTGCTGGTTAAATTTTTATAGGTAAAATGTTCATATTTTTAGAGATTGTATAAAATTCCTAAAAATTTGACAAGTATTCTCACTGTCTATGTTATATGCTGATACCAATCTGTATGATGTTAAATATGTTAAGCAATGTTATGGTGGTGTTGGCCGTGGTTTTATTTATTAAAGGCTACAGAGCATAGAAACAGCCAAATTGTCAGTTGCACTGCTTTGCTCTAATACTTCTAAAGTATATGTGCTCAGCTATAGGTCAGAACTCCACCCATAACAAGGAAAAACTTTAAAAGAAAGGCAGGACAAATACATATATATATATATATTGTCTGTTAACATAATTCTGGTAAATGTGTAAAAGGGAAATGCGACAAAACCTGTGCTATGGTTTCTTAATGTAAGCAACCATCTAACGTTTTTATTTCTGAAAGTAGCTTCATTTAAAAATGCATATAATAATTAAGGCTCAGATTGTAAGCATTAACTGTTTTCTTTAAATTTTAAAATGCTTTGCTCTTTATATAACCTAATAGTTTCCTGAAACTTTAAGTATCTGTGTGGCATTTCCTGGAACTTGAAGTATCTGTGTGATACCTGAGGCTCAGATTTAGTTTTCTAGCTCTGAAGGTCAGTGAAAGTCCATACAGCAACTGCTAAAAAAACAAACAAACAAACAAACAAAAAACTGAAAATGATCATGAGCTGGTTAAAACTGAGGTAAATCAATATACAAGGTAAAGAAAATATTGTCTATATTTTAAAACTTTTTTGTGTATTTTGTCCAAAATTTATACTATTTAATTTAATTTGTCTTGCTAGTTAAACAACCTAATTCAACTTTATCTGATAAGAGAACCTGGAATAAGGAACAAAATCTTAATGTTCTATATAAATTAATGTTATGCAATGATGGATTCAGAGTATTTTGGGCAGAAAATGAAAAAGTGTTTGCAAAGTCCCTTGAGGAACTGGGAAAAATAGAACTATTAAGCTTTCCTACCTGGGGTATTCCTGACATTTTCTTAAGCAAGAGGGTCTCCCAATTTAATAAGCTAAGGCCTCAGTTTTGAGGCTTGCTCCTAGGAAACTTATTTCTGTAATAGTAAGCTGAACCTAATTATGATTAGTGCCTAAGAGTTATCTCCAGGAAATCTCTGTTACTGCTCAAATGTGGTCTTTCGCTAAACCGAACTCTAAGCTTCCCCCCTATGTGGGGCACAATTTCCAGGGGGTTATGCCTGGCCCTGGCATCATGGGACATATCTGGCCCTGGCATCATGAGACATAAGTTCCTAGGATAAGCCTGGCCTGGCATTGTGTGTTTGTTAACCAAAAGGAGGTAAAGAAGTAGAGTCTCAATGGCTAAGAGATTTCAAATCAAGTCAAGAGGTCATTCTGGAGGTTACTCTTATGCAAGTTTCAGCCAGATATTATAAACTGCCACAGTATGGCAACCCCCAACCAACAGTGTTCCTGGAAATCCTGAAAGATATCTGGTGCTCTATGAAATTTTACTTAAGTTTGTTTTTTCAGAGACTTGAAACCTCCAGATTGTTCCAATGCCAGAGCTCTGAAACTCAGAGATATTGGTCTCTCCAAGAATAACCACTGGTTTCATCATTTCATCTCTTTGCCCCTTAATAACAGCACCCCTTTTCAGCCTGGAAGCAGTTAGAGAGTCATCACCCAGATATCCCTCAAGATTGAGGGATAATTATCAAATGAGAGGGAGGAATTGTAACTGAGAAATCAGGATTTAAGGGGCGATTCTGATCACTGAATCATGGTATAGCTATTCCTTTTTGCTTTCTGGTATATTGGAGTAGAAGAAGGAAATTCCTGAAGTCTCTAAATTATAATCCAGCTGGCTTGATCTCTGATAATGTTTGTCTAGCCCTTATCCTCTACCCCTGTGATTTTAAAAACTTTGTGACTAACCTGCATTTGTATCCAGTTATCCGGTTTTTCAACCTTAGAATATTGTAATCACTAAAGACAGCCCCTACTATTTATTAATGAAGGGTCCTGGGTCAGCCAGAACTAACCCACCCCAAGTCCCAAGTTATCTTGATGACTAAGACTGGATCTAACCAAAGTGGGCCTGCCTGACATGTGTGGTAGCTTAGACTTTAATCTGCAAGTCACCTAGACCTCTCCACCTCTCCATTTCTTATATATGCTCTGTGACCAAGCATGTAATCAATCTGCACATGCTCAATAATTAGATCATCTCTAATCACATCATCTGAGACCACTGCGCTCATTATTCTAAACCCTGCCCATCTTTTTCTCTAATAAAATTATCAGAGTTACTGGAGTTTGTGGAGACAGATTTTGGGCTGAAACGCCATCTGCTTTCCTACTATGCACCTAGTAATAAACTCTTTCTCTCTTTGAAACCCTGGGGTCTCAGAAATTAGTTATTGAGTGCGTTGGGCAAAAGAACCCATAGCCTTTGTTCACTAACATGTATATATGGGTGTGGATGTGAAGGTATAAAAATGCCAGGTTTTTGCTTTTGTTTTACCTACATTTGATCTTATTTCCTTTAGGCCCCTTTTCCAGTTTGTTAAAATGTTTCTAAATCCTAATGCTACCATTTCTTAGCTACCATTTCTACTTTGTGTTCTTCACAGATTTGATCAACTTGTCTTTTTTCCTTCACCCAAACTGTTGCTCACCCCATGTTGAGACAGGATAGAATAGGTATCTGGGCTTTGGTCACGATCCCCCACCTGGTCCTGAAGGAGATGTTAAAATTTCACCACCAGCTCCCCAGGACAAATTAAGAGGTGACCATCTCTGGCTGCAAAACTTGCAGAGCACATTTCCCATCAGACCAACAGGAAAAGCTCTTTGGAGACAATGTAATAAATGCATAACAGGAAAGCCACCAGTACAGATAATAATCAATTCTTTTCAAATAATGTGAGCACCTGACAATCATGGGGAAAAAGATAAAATTTCCTGTAGGCCAAAGCCCCTATAAAACTGACAAAACCCACTCTCTCCAGTATGTGTCTATCTCTTGAACATGTTCATGCTAATTTCTTTAGCATGTACTTTCTCTTCAATAAACCCCGATGTTTGCCTTTGCTTGTTTTCTTGTGGTGAGACTCAGCCTGGAGCGGAGCTCAGTTCTTGTGTCAGTGGAGCTCTGGTAACAATGTGAGCTGCCACTTTGGGGTTTTTGATGTTCTCTCTTTCTTTAATTCTTGCTCTTTGGTAGCTCAATGCTTCTATGAGGTTGGGGCCAGTACATATACACAGTATATGTATTATATTATAATGAAAGGGTAAATTCACTAAGATGATGTAATGTTTCCAAAATTACATGTACCTAACACATATATGAAAAAATGATACAATTAGAAGGAAAAAACTGAGATACTTATCATTATATTAGAGAATTTCCATCATGCTCTCCTCATAGAGAACAAACTGTAGCAACTTGTTTTGCCAAATATCAAGACTTAGAATAAAGTAATAATAATTAAGTCATAGTTTTGGTTCAGGGATAGACAAAGGGACCATTGGACTAAATGACAATCACAGAAACACAGATATACATGCAGGAATCTTGAGTTGTGAAAAATCTGGCATTATAGGAAAGTGGGAAAATAGAAACATCAACAAATGGTTTGAGTTGCTTGGCTAGTACATTGGTTTAAGCTGCCAGAATGCAATATATCAGAAATGAAATGGCCTTTAAAAAGGGAATTTAATTCATTACAAGTTTACCATTCTTTGGAAGTGAAAGGGTCCAGATTAAGGCACCAATAAGAAGTTATCTTCAGTCGAGAAAGACTGATGGCTTTTCTGAACACCTCTGTCAGCTGGGTAGTCACATGGGTGGCATTAGCTGTTCCTTTATTCCTGGGCTCCACTGCTTTCAGCCTCTGTTCCTGTGGGGCTTCCTCACTTTGCTTCTCCAGGGCTGGCTTTTATCTCTTGGCTTCTCTTGGTTCTCCCCAGGTTCTGGCTTACTTAACATCTCATGGGAAACCACATGGCAATGTCTGCTGGGCTCCAAGCACCTCCCAATAGCCACATCTCTGTTCTGTAAGTGTCAGCAATGGCATCAGCTCTGTTCTTTCCAAAATGTTTCCTCATTTAAAAGACTCTGGTAAACTAATCAAAACCCATCTGGAGTCACATCTCCATCTGAAAAGGTCACCCCACAATTGGGCATGTCACAGCTCCATGGAGATAAACTAATCAAAAGTTTCCACACACAGTATTGAAATCAGGATTAGAAGAAACAGCTGCTTCCACGAGATAGGTTTGAGATTAAAACATGGCTTATCTGGGGGCACATAATACCTTCAAAGTGGCACAGCTAGCCATTTAAAAATTACATTGGATTTCTACTTCATATCATACACAGAATCAATTCCCTGGGAATCAGAAACATGCATAAAACTTAAAAACTTTTAAGAAGAGGATATAGAAGAATATGGTCTTGGGGAAGAGAAGGCTCTTTGAAACAAGACTCAACCCCCCAAATAAAATGATTGTTAAATTTGACTTTAAAAGACTAAGATTTCTCTTCATCAAAGAACCCATACAGGAGTGAAGGAATAGGCCATAAACTGGAGGAAGATATATGTCTCATAGTCATAATAGTATTGAACATTGAGAACATATAAAGAAATACCACAAACCTATTTTCAAAAGAGGCAAAGTAACACAATAGAAAAATGAGCAAATGACATGCACAGAAGAAAAACTTGAATGGAGAGGAACATATTAAAAGATGTTCAGCTTCATTAATAAAAGGGAAATGCAAGTCGAAAACCCCAATGGGATACTATTTTACAGCCTTTAGATTGACAATAATGAAGCAATTCCAAGTGTTGGTGAGAATGTGAATCAATAGAAAACACTTATTCACTGATGGTGAGATTAAAAATCAGTAAGAACAACTTTGGGAAACAGTTCAAAGTTCTCATGTAGAATTGATAATATGCCTCTCCTATGACATAAGAACTCTACATCCAAGTATAAAATTTAGAGAACTCTTTCACAAGTCTGCAGGAGACATATGCAAGAAAATTCACAGCAACATTTTTTATAATATAAAAGTTACATTTTCCCTATCAACAGAAGCATTATTAAATACAAGGTAGCATATTCCTACAGTACAAGAAAATAAATTACTTCTACAAACTTTAATGCACATGTACCTCATAGATACAATGGGTGGGAAAAGTAAATCCCCAAGAATGCAGAGTGCAAAACAAAATAGTTTTCAAAAACAGATACATGGTGAAACTAAAGTGAAAAGCAAGGGCTTGAAACAACATCAGGGACATATACAGGGTTATCAGGGTGCTTTTTTTGGTATTCTTACTATTCTACTTACTTAACTGAATGGTGAGTATATAGCTGTTCATTTTATTATTTTTTGTACCTTATTTATATACTGCATGTTTTAAACTTTACTTGTCTGCAGCCAACTACACTACAGCTGACTGAGTTTGCTATTGGATAAAGGCAGTGAATTCTTTTGCCTGATGCACTCAAATGACCAATGCCTGAGACACTGGGGTTTCAAAGAGAGAAAAAGTTTATTACTAGGCATGAGGCAGATCAGATTGCTATTGGCCCAAAATCTGTCTTCCTGAACTCCAATAATTCTGATAGTTTAATAGAATTAAAAGGTGGGCTGGTCTTAGGATAATGAGCAAAATGGCTGAAGATGATGAGCTATTGAGCATGCACAGATTGATTACAAGACTAGTTATAGAACATATGTAAGAAAATGACCTTAATATGGTGATGAGTATGATTTTTAGTATTATAATGAAGTCTGGGTGACTTGTAGGTTAAAGTCTAAGCTACTGCACTTGTCAGGTAGGCCCATTCTGGTTAGATCCAGTCTCAGTTATCAAGATAACTTTGGACTTGGGGTGGGTTAGTTCTGGCCTGACCCAAGACCTTTCATTAATAAACATTAGGGGCTGTCTTTAGTGATTACAAAGCCCTAGATTTGAAAAACTGGATAAATGGGTACAAGTGAATGCTAGTCACAAGATTTTTACAATAACAGGGGCACAAAATAAAGGCTCTACAACCATTATCAGAGATCAAGGCAGCTTATGATTCAAAGATTTCAGGTATTTCCCTTCATCTACTCCAATATACCAGAAAGCAAAAGGAAATATCTGTATAATGATTCAGTAATTAAAACCATCCCTTAACTCCTAATTTCTTGGTTACAAGCTTTCTTAATAGACATGTGAAACTCTTGGCTCAATTCACTGCCTCCCACTCTCTAAATTGTATACCACAATTCACCATCTTAAATAATAATAATAAAAATGACCTAAGAATTTCATGTCAAAATAGATCTACACATATAAAAGAAACACAACTTCTCAAGCCTATAGGAATTCAGGTCAAATAATACTCAGGAGCTCTTATCAAAAAAGAAAGAAGTCAGCCTGATATTTATGAAGCTGGTGGTGAGTGAATCCATTTAAATATAGAAATAATATAAACTGAAATTATGGTCACAAGTTAGAATGAAAATAATTTCAACTTAGATATTGCAAAACAATATTATGATGAAATATTGAGAGATGGCTGTGGGAAGGTTGGTGAATAAATAAGTGAACTAATTTTCTCACACTTCAGAGGAGGCTGTCATTGCAGCAACCAAGCTACTGGCAGCAAGCAGGCCCCTCCCCCCCAATAACTGCTCATCTGCTCCTATAAACTCAGTTTCGTAACCCTTCCTGGTTCTGGTCACCAGCGAGCAGTCAATGACCTCCCTTGAGTGTAGCCAGTTACCATATTGGGAAAACACTACCAGTATCCAATCACCTCCCTTGAGTGTAGTCTGTTACAATATTAGGAAAACGCTGCCAGCCATTCTGTCTATAAATATCTTAGAATTTCAGAGGCTACTTGGCTGAGCCCTATAGCCATAGACTAATAAAACCTACTTCCTGAACTTCGGAGCCTTGATTCCAGTTCATTTTGTTTCCATGTATTGTACCTGGAGGCTTGTAGCCTTGTTCCTGGTTTCGTGCTACATTTCTGGGGGCTCATCCAGAATTAAGAGGCTGGTGATATTCTCACCTCCCTTGCCTGTAGCAATGACATCTCCCAGACTGGAGACCCGATGAAATCCAGTGCCAGGAATGCAGCTTCTTCCTGTCTTTTGGATTCCTAACCTCCCTGGCTGGGGCACTCATCATTGCCAGAGTGGTGATGGATCTGGGACAGTTTCTGGAACCAGGTACAAGGGAGCACTGCCTATCTGACTGGTAAACACCCAGGTTTGTTAGGTGCCAGCCCACTCATAAAAGGCTAGGGGAGCCTGAGTGGAAGGGGAGCCTGATCACCTCCCAAGACTATCCAAGTAACAGTCTCCATCTGGATGACCAGGGGAAATGGAAGTCTTCAGGTCTGGTTCTGGGAAGGATTTATTGAGTTGAATGTGACTGTGTGAGTAAAAGGAAGTCCTGGGCTCTAGAAGCCATGTTCCAGGTCACAATTGAGTTTGGACCCTGTGATTCCTGTATACCCATTGGGGGTGGCCAGATAGAATGAAGTGACTGTCTGAAACCCTCTGTTGTATAATTAGTAACCCCCTCCCTGTCTTTGACACTGCTGATACAGGAGGGGAGGTCAGCAAGACACCATTATGGTGCATGATATCCAACCTTAAGAAAGCTTTTTACTGATGACTTGAGGAGTCAAGCTGACCCCTGACTGAGTTAGGAACTTGTGTGAATTAGAATGGACCACCTTTGGGGTGGATTGGCCACCTGAGGGAATGTTTGAGTTATAAAAGGTGAAGGCAGTTTATAGTGTAGTGTCAGGGATGCCTGGGCACCCAGATCAGTTTCCCTACATTGCCACCTAGCTGGAAGTTGCAAAGAAGAATCCAAGGTAGATAAAGACTTGATCAGATGGAGAGTAGTCCAAGTGCATTTCACCTAAGTGAAAGTCCTGCGAGAAACTGAAAGGGAAGCCCAAGTTCCCAGTTCTATGCTGTACACCAGAAGAAGAAGAAGACTCCCCCACCTTATTTCATGCCACCAACACCCACAGCCCTGCCGAGTTCCTCTACATAGAGTCCAGACTCCCCTGTAGTCCAGAACTGTTGCCTGAGGCCCTGCTGAGTCTGGCCACTCCTGAGCCCCCTGAGCAACAGCAGCTGTGGCCCCAGTTGGGCAGGGCTGCACCACCTACAGCCACACCCATGATGCCCCTGAGGGAAACCCGAAGGTCACTCTATGTTGATGCCCAAGGGGACCTCTAGGAAGGAAGACGAACCTTCGTGTATGTCCCATTTACTTCCACCAACCTGTTGAATTGGAAGAATCACACCATCCTACACTGAAAGACCCTAAGCAATGATCGACCCATTCCAGCCCATTATCCAAACTCACCAACCCACCTGGCCTGACTGTAACCAACTGCTCATGATGCTCCTCAACATTGAAGAGCATCGGTGTGTGGTGGTGGCAACATGGAGGCACCTAGAAGAGAGTGCTCCTGATGACACCTTGGATCCAGCTGACTATGCCACCTGCAGTTTCCCAGGAAGTGATCCACAGTGGGACCCAAACACTGATGCTGGGGGTTGAGGTCCCTCCAGCAGTTTCAAGAAGCACTGACCCGAGGCCCCAGGAAGGGTAGCTGGAAAGCCAGGTGAGCCCCCAAGCAAGTTTCTTGAGTGACTGATGGAAACCTTCCACCAATACACCGCATTTGATCCAGAAGTCCCTGGAAGCCAGATGCTGGTAAATGCCACCTTTGTGGGACAGGCAGCTCATGACATTTTCCAAAGGCTCCAGAAACTAGATGGATTTTCAGGCATGAATACGAGTCAAGTGAGAGTCCAGAGAGAGGGCTAATGTAATTGCTGCCACCTTTTGAGAAATGAGACAGAGGACCCTGGCCAGACAAAGACCAAAATGAGCCCGAGCACCCCTGGGACAGAACCAGTGTGTCTACTGCAAGGGGGAAGGATGTTGGAAGAAGTGCCCAACAAATCTGCCCCACCAGCACACAGGAGAAGGCACAGGAGAGACAGCTTCAGGCCTCACTCTGATCCTGCTACCATTGTCCTGGCTGTTGATGAATTATCTGACTAGGACAGACCAAGTTCCATTTTTCTAGGCCCCCAGGAACCCATGGTCAAGGTGAAGTTGGGGGGCTGAACACTGAACTTTATGATGGATTCTGGGGCCAAACACTCGATGGTGACCCAACCCCTGGGAGAAACTCATATATTTTCAGGTTGAATAATAGACAGAGTCAGTGCCATTGGTGTAGTACAAAAAAAGCCATTCCTAACAACCACAGAATGCAGTATTAGAGGCCACTTAGTGTCACACCAGTTCTTGTACATGCCTGAATGCCCAATACTGTTACTGGGAAGAGAATTCATCAGGAAGCTGCATGCTCATATTACCTTTGGCCCTGGAGAAAAAGCCTCCTTAAAAATTGATGGCCCTCTGGTGGAATCCTCCCTCAAGGAATTCAGACCCCAGGCTCTGGAAAAGTGAAGCAATTAAAGCCAGCCTACAACCTCACTTGTGTGTGTCCCAACCACACCCCCAGCAGGGAGAGTCTGCTGAAGTTAAAGGTACCATGTCACCTCTTGCTGGTGGGACCCACGGGCAGAAAAGTGCCACATACTGGGCAGGATAGGGAAAACAGAGTCCAGAGGCTCCATAGCAAAGCCTTTCAATCTGCTGGGTCTCATGTCAGGGAAAATTGATCCAGGTTATTCTTTCCTCCCAAGAGGAGGCAAGTTTGGTCTGGAAAAATCTGCCTAGGTTCTATAATACCTAAGTAGACCCTCCTAAGGGGAGAGGGAAGGCACCATACAGGCAGGGCAAGAAACAAACAAACAAAAAAACAAGAACTGAAAAATTCTGATTTGTTAAACAAAACCTAAGCTAAAGGACTAGAATAAGTTGAACTGAATGTCAAAGAACAGATTGACAATAAAGTCATCCAGAAAGAAAATCCTAGGTAAAAAAAGTGAAAACAATCTCCAGAATAAACTAATTAATGTAATTAAATGCCTAGACACCAGCAAAAAATAACGACTCATACTAGGAAAGTTGAAGATATGGCCCAGTCAAAGGAACAAAACCAACAATTCAAATGAGATACAGGAGTTGAAACAATTAATTCAGAATGTTCGAACAGACATGGAAAACCTCATCAAAAATCAAATCAATGAATTGAGGGATGATACAAGGAAAAAAAGAAATGAACAAAAAGAAGAAACAAAAAATCTGAAAAAGCAAATCACAGAACTTATGGGAATGCAAGGCACAGTAGAAGTGATGAAAAAAAAACAATGGAAAACTACAATGTCAGATTTCAAGAGGCAGAAGATAGGATTAGTGAATTGGAGTATGGAACATCTGAATCCAACAGGCAAAAGAAAATATATAAAAAAGAATGGAAAAGTATGAGCAGGGACTCAGGGATCTGAATGACAATATGAAGCACATGAATATACATGTTGTGGGTGTCCCAGAAGGAGAAGAGAAGGGAAAAGTAGGAGGAAAACTAATGGAGGAAATTATCACTAAAAATTTCCCAACTCTTATGAAAGACTTAAAATTACAGATCTGAGAAGTATAGCATACCCCAAACAGAACAGATCCAAATAAACGTATTCCAAGGCACTTACTAATCAGAATGTCAGATGTTAAAGAGAAACAGAGAATCTTGAAAGCAGCAAGAGAAAAGCAATCCATCACATACAAGGGAAGCCCAATAAAGACTGTGCATACATTTCTCAGCAGAAACTACAGAAGCGAGAAGACAGTGGGATGATATATTTAAATTACTAAAAGAGAAAAACTGCCAACCAAGAATTCTATATCCAGCAAAATTGTCCTTCAAAAATAAGAGGGAAATTAAAACATTTTCAGATAAAAAATCACTGAGAGATTTTGTGCCCAAGAGCCTGGCTCTGCAAGAAATACTAAAGGGAGCAATAGAGACAGATAAGAAAAGACAGGAGAGAGAGGTATGGAGAAGAGTGCAGAAATGAAGACTATCATTAAAGGTAAAAAGAAGAAAAATTAGATGACATATAAAATCCAAAAGGCAAAATGGTAGAAGAAAGTACTACCCATACAATGATAACACTAAATGTTAATGGATTAAACTCCCCAATCAAAAGACATAGACTAGCAGAATGGATTTAAAAACAGGACCCATCTATATGCTGTCTACAGGAAACTCATCTTAGACCCAAGTATAAACATAGGTTTAAAATGAAAGGTTGGGAAAAGATATTTCATGCAAATAATGATCAGAAAAGAGCAGGAGTAGCTATACTAATATCCAACAAATTAGACTTCAAATGTAAAATAGTTCAAAGAGACAAAGAAGACCCTGTATTAATAAAAGGAACAATTCAACAAGAAGACATAACAATCATAAATATTTTTATTATTTTATGCACTGAACCAGAATGCTCTAACATACATGAGGCAAACACTGGAAACACTGAAAAGAGAAGTAGACACATCTACCATAATAGTTGAAGACTTCAATTCCCCACTCTCATCAATGGAGAGAACATCTAGACAGAGGATCAATAAAGAAACAGAGAATTTGAATAATACAATAAATGAGCTAGACTTAACAGACATTTATAGAACATTACACCCCACAACAGCAGGCTATACCTTTTTCTCAAGTGCTCATGGATCATTCTCAAAGATAGACCATATTCTGGGCCACAAAGCAAGTCTTAATAAATTTAAAAAGATTGAAATCTTACAAAACACTCTCTCAGATCATAAAGGAACGAAGTTGGAAATCAATAATAGGCAGAGTGCCAGAAAATTCACAAATATATGGAGGCTCAACAACACACTCTTAAACAACCAGTGGGTCAAGGAAGAAATTACAAGAGAAATCAGTAAATATCTCAGAGCAAATAAAAATGGAAACACGACATATCAAAATTTATGGGATGCAACAGAAGAGGTGCTAAGAGGGAAGTTTATTGCCCTAAATGCCTACATCAAAAAAGAAGAAAGAGCAAAAATCAAAGAATTAACTATCAACTTGGAAGAGCTAGAGAAATAACAGCAAACTAATCCCAAAGCAAGCAAAAGGGAAGATATAATGAAGATTAGAGCAGAAATAAATGAAATTGAGAACATGAAAACAATCAAGAAAATCAACAAAACCAGAAGTTGGTTCTATGAGAAAATCAATAAGATTGATGGACCCTTAGTGAAGTTAACAAAAAGAAGAGAGAGGATGCAAATAAATAAAATCAGAAATGGAAGAGGAGACATAACCAGTGACCCCACAGAAATAAAGGAAGTAACGAAGCAATACTATGAACAACTTTATGTTGATAAATTCAACAATGCAGATGAAATGAACAACTTCCTAGAAACACATGAACAACCAACACTGACTCTAGAAGAAATAGACGACCTCAACAAACCAATCACAAGTAAAGAAATTGAATCAATCATTAAGAAGCTCCCCTAAAAGAAAAGTCCAGGATCAGATGGCTTCACATTTGAATTCTACCAAACATTCAAGAAAAATTAATACCAACGCTGCTCAAACTCTTCAAAACAATTGAAGAGGAGGGAAAGCTACCTATCTCATTCTATGAAGCCAATATCACTCCCATACCAAAGCTAGACAAAGATATTACAAGAAAAGAAACTACAGACCAATCTCTCTAATGAATATAGATGCATAATGAATATAGATGCAAAAATCCTCAACAAAATTCTTGCAAAACAAATCCAACAGCACATTAAAAGACCAAGTAGGATTCATCCCAGGTATGCAAGGATGGTTCAACATAAGAAAATCAGTTAATATAGTGCACCATATCAACAAATCAAAGCAGAAAAACCACATGATCATTTCGATTGACGCAGAAAAGGCATTTGACAAAATTCAACATCCTTTCTTGTTGAAAACACTTCAAAGGATAGGAATAGAAGGGAACTTCCTCAACATGATAAAGGGAATATATGAAAAAACCATGGCTAACATCATCCTCAATGGGGGAAAACTGAAAACTTTCCCCCTAAGATCAGGAACAAGACAAGGATGTCCACTATCACCACTGTTATTCAATATTTTATTGGAAGTTCCAGTCAGAGTAATTAGACAGGAAAAAGAAATACAAGGCATCAAAATTGGAAAGGAAGAAGTAAAATTCTCACTGTTTGCAGATGATATACTATAAGTTGAAAACCCTGAAAAATCCACAGCAAAACTACTAGAGCTAATAAATGAGGACAACAAAGTGGCAGGTTACAAGAGCAACACTCAAAAATCTGTTGCGTTTTTATACACTGGTAATGAACAATCTGAGGGGGAAATCAAGGAGAAAATTCCATTTATAATTGCAATGAAAAGAATAAAATATTTAGGAATAAATTTAATTAAAGAAACAAAAGATCTATACAAAGAAATCTATAAGAAATTGTCAAAGAAATCACAGAAGACCTAAATAAATGGAAGGGCATACCGTGTTCATGGATTGGAAGACTAAAGATAGTGAAGATGTCAATTCTACCTAAATTGATTTACATATTCAATGGAACACCAATTAAAATCCCCAAAACTTACTTTTCAGAAATAGAAAAAACAATAACCAAATTTATTTGGAAGGGCAGGGTGTCCCGAATGGCTAAAACATCCTGACAAAGAAAAATGAAGTCAGAGGTCTCATGCTACCTGACTTTAAGGCTTATTATGAAGCTACAGTGGTCAAAACAGCATGATACTGGCATAAAGATAGATATACTGACCAATGGAATCAAATAGAGTGTTC
Organism: Myrmecophaga tridactyla; assembly: GCA_004026745.1. NCBI lineage: Eukaryota > Metazoa > Chordata > Mammalia > Pilosa > Myrmecophagidae > Myrmecophaga > Myrmecophaga tridactyla. The sequence continues at coordinate 31,914 of PVIY010020909.1, forward strand.
ATATATAGACCCTCTCATCTATGGACAATTGATCTTTGATAAGGCAGTCAAGCCAGCTCGCCTGGGACAGAACAGCCTCTTCAATAAATGGTATCTAGAGACCTGGGTATCCATATGCAAAAAAATGAAAGAGAATCCATATCCCACACCCTATACAAAAATTAACTCAAAATGGTCAAAGACCTAAACATTAGATCTAAGACCATAAAACTTTTAGAAGAAAATGTAGGGAAATATCTTATAAATCTTATAATAGAAGGTAGTTTCCTAGACCACACCCAAAGCACGAGCATTGAATAAATAAATAAATGGGAACTCCTGAAAATTAAACACTTTTGTGCATCTTCATCAAGAAAGTAAAAAGACAGCCTACACAATGGGAGACAATATTTGGAAATGATATATCAGATAAAGGTCTAGTATCCAGAATATATAAAGAGATTGTTCAACTCAACAACAAAAGGACAGACACCCCAATTACAAAATGGGCAAAACACTCGAACAGACACTTCTCAGAAGAGGAAATGCAAATGTCCAAAAGGCACAGGAAAAGACACTCAACTTTCCTGGCTATTGGGGAAATGCAAATCAAAACCACAATGAGATATCATCTCAAACCCACCTGAATGGCCATTATCAAAAAGACAGAAAATGACAAGTGCTGGAGAGGATGTGGAGAAAGAGACACTTATCCACTGTTGGTGGAAATGTAAAATGGTACAACTGCTGTGGAAGGCAATATGGCGGTTCCTTAGGAAGCTAAGAATAGAATTGCCATATGACCTGGCAATACCATTGCTAGGTATCTACTCAGAAGACATGAGGGCAAGGACACAAATGGACATTTGCACACCAATGTTGATAGCAGCATTATTTATAATTGCCAAGAGATGGAAATAGTCAAAATGTCCAATAACAGTTGTGTGGCTAAACAAGCTGTGGTATATACATACAATGGAATATTATACAGCTGTAAGACAAAATAAAGTTATGAAGCATGTAACAACATGGATGGACCTTAAGGACATTATGCTGAGTGAGATTAGCCAGAAACAAAAGGACAAATTCTGTATGGTCTCATTGATATGAACTGATATTAGTGAATGAACTTGGAGAATTTCTGTTGGGAACAGAGACCATCAGGAGGTAGACATAAGGTAGATATTGGGTAATTGGAGCTGAAGGGATATAGATTGTGCAACAGGACTGATTGTAAAAATTCGGAAATGGATAGCACAGCACAATACTACCTAACTATAATACAATAATGTTAGAAGACTGAATGAAACTGAATGTGAGAATGATAGAGGGAGGAGGTCTGGGGGCACAAATGAAATCAGAAGGAAAGATAGATGATAAAGACTGAGATGGTATAATCTAGGAATGCCAAGAGTGTATAATGATAGTGACTAAATGTACAAATTTAAAAATGTTTTTGCATGAGGAAGAACAAAGGAATGTTTCAACACTGCACGGTGTTGAAAGTAGATGGTAATTAGTATTTTAAAACTTTAACTTTTGTGTGAGACTAAAGCAAAAAAATGTTTATTTGGTACAAAATTTATGTTTTGACTAGTGCATTTCCTATTATAACTTATGTGGACAGCTTAATTGAACACCATAGTACTTGGAACCTTGAGTAGGGTGTGAGATTTTGTAGGTTTGTCCAGAGTGTTGCCTCAATAAATCCCAGAGTGATTTGAACAGTGAATAAAAAAGTATTTGCAAAGCCTGCCTGGGGGAATGGTGAGAAAGGGGGGAAAATTTAACTTCCCCAAATGGAGAATTCTTGATATTTTCACAAGCAGTGGGGACAACCAAATAGGCTGAGCCCCCAATCTTGGGGTTTGTTCAGTTGAAACTTAACCCCACAAAAGATAGGCTAAGCCTATTTAAAATTAGGCCTAAGAATCACCCCAAGAGAATCTCTTCTGTTGCTCAGATGTGGCATCTCTCTCTCAGCCAACACGACAAGCAAACTCATTGACCTCCCCCTCTCTACATGGGACATGACTCCCAGGGGTATGGACTTTCCTGGCAACATGGGACAGAAATCCTAGAATGAGCTAGGACTCAGCATCAAGGGATTGAGAAAACCTTCTTTACCAAAAGGAGGAAGAGATATGAGACAAAATAAAATGTGAGTGGCTAAGAGATTCCAAACAGAGTTGAAAGGTTATCCTGGAGGTGATTCTTATGCATTAAATAGATGTCACCTTTTTTGAGGTGTAATGGAGAGGCTGGAGGGAACTGTAGAGCCTGGAAATGTAGAGCTGTGTTCCAGTAGCCATGGTTCTTGAAGATGATTGTATAGTGATATAGCTTTCATAATGTGACTGTGATTGTGAAAACCTTGCGTCTGATGCTCCGTTTATTTACCTTATCGACAGATGAGTAAAACATATGGATTGAAAATAAATAAATAATAGGGGGAACAAATGTTAAAATAAATGTATTAGATTGAAATGCTAGTGATCAATGAAAAGGAAGGGTAAAGGGTATGGTATATATGAATTTTTTAATTTTCTTTTTATGTCTTTTACTGAATTGATGCAAATGTTCTAAGAAATGATCATGGTGATAAATATGCAACTATATGATGATATTATGAGTTATTGATTATATAACAAGAACGGAATGATTATATGGTAAGAATGTTTGTGTTTGTATGTGGTTATGTTTCATAAATAAATTTTAAAAAATTAAAAAAAATTGATGGCCCACTTCCGGAAAGATGGCTGACTAGAGTAGCTCAAAATTAGTCATGCTTCACAGAAACATTAGAGAAGGACTGGAGGGCGTCTGAGGTGGCAATTCGGGAGTGTCGCTGACCTGGGAAAACCTTCTGCACCACATGCAGCAGCCCTGGAGCCTGGCACGGAGCTGTGGAGCCCATGGGAATGCGAGGACGGGAGCCCTGGACTAGGAAGTAAGATAGGCTGTGTTCCTTAGGCGCACTATCCTCATCAGCCCCATGACCAGTGATTCACCCCACACCCCAAGCAACCCTGTCACCAGCTCCCATTCCCCACACTCCAGGTGCCCCCACCCCACCAACCCCCAGTGCACATGTCTGCTCCATCCCCCACCCCAAGTGCAGCCCAATCCACCTCTCCTCCACCCCTCCTGAGCACTGTCTCCCCCTCCCTGTTCCCTGCAGACTGTTGCCAGTGCATAAAGGTTGCAGACATTTACCTCCATACCTAGGCTACCCCCGTCCCCTGCCCCTAGTGTCACATAGCCTCACCCTGTCCTCCCTGAGCTCAGCGTATCCATTTACAGCATGCCAGGCCCACGCATGCACATGGGCCCCCAATCACGTCATTCAGCTCTGGGAACCACACTTTACAGCAGTCCTAGAACCGCGCATGCGCACAGTCCTCAGTCTTACTTCCCAGCTCTGAGAAAGTGCTGACCTGTGCAGCTGGGTCATACCTGCCCCCAATCCCTGAAGGCGTAATGCTGACCTGCTGCCACAGTTCTACGCATGTGCACAAAGGGCCCCGTGTCTTAGATCAGCACACACCAAGTTTACGCCCCCCAGACCAGTGCACTTGCACACCTACATCTTCCCTGGCCACTGGACACCCACATTCACAAGCATCAACATAATATCCCCAACCTGCACCCATACCTGCCCTGAAACAAATCACCATACTGAGTGTTCCACTCTGTGCACTGCTCCCTGCTGTACAACCATCCCACAAACACAAAGCCTTAGACTACTGAAAGAAATCAACTCCCAAAGTAGATCAATCAAGATATCTACATGCGACAAAGACAGCAGAAGCATATCATAATGCAGACAGATATAGCCCTGCCTAAGGAAATATAGCCCTGTTTAATGAAATTAAAACACCAGAGGAGACACAGACATTGGAACAACTAATCAAAGATGTTCATACAACTCTACTTAATAAAATAAGTGGGCTAGCAAATGACATAAAGGAGATCAAGAAGACAGAAGAAGAGCACAAAGAGGAATTTGAAAGAATAAATAGAAAAATAGCAGAAATCACAGAGATTAAAGTCTCTGTTGACTAAATAAAAAACATATTAGAAGCACACAACACCAGATTTGAAGAGACAGAAGAAAGAATAAGTGATATAGAATACAGGATAATTGACTTCAAAGACTCAAAACAGTAAATAGCAAAAAAAGATGTGAAAAAATTGAATGAGAACTCGGAAATGATAAAACAAAGCACACAAATATAAGAATCACTGGTGTCCCAGAAGAGGAGAGGAATAAAGGGCTAGGAAGAGTAGTTGAGGATATAGTGGGGGGAAACTTCTCAACCCTCATAAATGACAAATATACAAGTCAAAGGCCCAAAGAACTCAAACAGATTAAATCCAAGTAGGCCTTCCCCAAGGTACATACTAATCAGTCTGTCAAATGTTGAAGAGAAGCAGAAAATCCTGAAAGTGGCAAGAGAAAAGCAGTCTACTACATACAAGGGAAAGCAAATTAGACTGAATTCAGACTACTCAACCAGCACCCTGGAGGCAAGAAGGCAGTGGTATGATATATTCAAGATCCTGAAAGAGACTTTCAGCCAAGAATTCTGTACCCAGACAAATTGTGCTTCAAAATTGAGGGGGAGATTCAAGTTTTCACAGACAAAGGAGTCTTGAAGGAATTTGTCAACAAGAGACTGGTCCTCCAAGAAATACTAAAAGGAGTTCTGCCAGCTGAGAAAAAAAGACAGGAGAGGGAGGTCTGAAGGAGGGCACAAGAATTGAAGAGTACCAGTAAGGGTAATTTAAATAATACAAAGAGAAAGAGGGAAAAGAATATATATATCTGAGAAATAAAATAAAAAAGATAAGATGTTGAAGTCAAGAAATGCCTTTTCAGTAATAACTTTGAATGTTAACAGACTAAATTTACCAATTAAAAGATACAGATAGGCAGAGTGGATTAAGAAACACAATCCAGATATATGCTAGAGACTCATCTTAGACTCAAGGATACAAATAGATTAACAGTGAAAGGATGGAAAAAGATTTTCCACTCAAGTTGTAACCAAATGAAAGCAGGAGTAGCTATACTAATATTGGACAAAATAGACTTTAAATGTAAAGACATCATAAGAAACAAAGAAGGACACTATATATTAATTAAAGGGTCAATTCACCAAAAAGATATAGCAATCATAAATGTTGGTGCTCCCAATCAAGGAGCTCCAAAGTACATGAGACAGACATTGGCAAAACTGAAGGGAGTGACACATATTTCAACACTAATAGTGGAGCCTTCAATTCACCACCTTCCTGTATAGATAGAACAACCAGACAGAAGATCAACAAGGATCTATCCTGTAACCACTTTCTGAAGAGTGCTTTGAAAACTATGACTTTTTTATTTCTTTGCTTTGTATGCATGTTATTCTATACAATAAAAAAAGTTAAGGAAAAAAAACTATACAAAGATTTTTAAATCCAAGTGATGTTTGGGCACAAACACAAGCGAATCCATCCTCACTTTGACACCAGGGCAGATGCCGCCCAAAGATTTTCTCACCAATCAGTCTCCTTTTCCTGAACTGAACTCATTTTCATACCAGTTATACATTTAGTCTAGATTTAAGCATGATTAAAACCACACATAGATTGATAGTTGGATCATTGGAAAGATGCCCGAGCCCCCTTTTCTCACTTTGAACTTGTCTTGGAATGCTTTCTTCCAGTTCCTACGTGGGCACCTGTAATAACACTCACCTTCTCACCAGAGACTCATTTCTCTGTTTAGCATTGGATAAGGTGGATGAAGAAAATTGTAGATCGTATGAATTAAAGGATCTGAAAGTTATAGATACAATATTGTATTGTTATTAGAAATTATAGTAAATCTCATAGCTTCTGGTCAGGACACGTGGAAACACTGTCCTCAAAACATTGAGGGAGAACTTAACCTGTTGCCTCAGAAATGATGGCATGAAGACAAAGCTAATGACAAAGAGAAATCAAATACTCCACATTCTAAAGAAAACCACAGAAAATTGAGGGCCAGACATCCTCTCTGTGGCTTACTAAAAGGAAGCCACACCAATCCTGCAACCCCCTACAATGATCCCTCTAATCCCCAGGTCCTCTCCCCCATCAAACCTTAGAAGCAAAAGACTAAGGAAAGAAGCAGAGAAGAATAGTAAGACTTACGCTTAGTGAGAAGGTCTCCATTTAAACCACCCACTTGGTGGTGGATTATCAGTTAATGTCCAACAAGCCCCTTTATGCCTCGTTGTACTTCATAACCTAGTTGAGGACACTTACAAGCACTGTATGAAGATGCACCCAAGAGCCAACATTCAATTTCAGCTGCCTCCATTTCTCCCAGGAGTGTGGCAATAATTGAAGGTTAACTCTTACAGCCTGAAATGTAACTTTCCTTTCATGATTTTATGACTCTATATTATAAATTGTGTGATGTGATGTTTACTGATATATAAATGCAAAATTTATTATGATTGTCACAAAGATGTAACACTTCAAACACTATAAAATAGAGATGGGTCTTTGCAATGAAATATAGAGGATGATCATTCAAAAAAAAATCGATGACCCACAGAAGATCCTACCTCTAACCACACCAGAGAGCAAAGAGTGGCGGCTGCACGATGAGCCCAAGGTGGGAGGGTAAGTCTGCCCTAGCCTGCCATTTCTGGACATGTTAAGCATCTGGGCTGAACACAATTCCCTGGGCCTAGTCAAACACTGCCCCCAGTGGTACTCACCCTGAAACTGATGGTAAGACCTGTGGGAGAATGGCAGTATCCGATCCCCCAGAGGGCTCTCGGTGGAATCCAAGGCCAGCTATCTTGGCTAGAACACCACCAGATCATCTGGCCCTGCAGCTCCGCATGGAGCACCCCATTACTATCCATGAAGAAAGCCCAAATTGAAGAATTCTGCCCAGGCCAGGCCTTGCGAGCAGTCAACTCAGCCACAGAAACCATCCACCTGGTGGTCCTAACCCATACACTCTCCTTAATCTGGTCCTGGGCAAGGCAAGCAGTTCTCCTGCTTGGACTTGAAGAATTCCTTCTTCTGCATCCTGGTAGCCCCAGTCAACCAGGAAATATTTGATTCTGAATGGGAAAGGGCCGCCATAGGAACCAAAAGACAATATACTTGGACTCGATTGCCTCAGGGTTTCAAAACTCCCCCACTATTTTTGGGCAAGGACTAGGGAAGGACCTGCAATTGTTCCCGGCCAAAGATTACAACTACACTATCCTACAATATGTAGATGACCTCCTGCTTGCCACTGAATTCCTCAGTGACTGCGAGCGAGGGACAGAGCACCTTCTCCATCACCTGGACAAGGAAGGGTACCATGTGTCCCAGAAAAAGGCCCAAATCTGCCAGCAGCAAGTCAAATATTTGGGTTTTTACCTATAGCAAAGGACCCAAACTCTAGGACCTGGGCATAAATGGGTAGTTTGTACCATTCCCACACCAACTTCCAGAAAGTAAGTCAGGAAGCTTTTAGGGGCAACCAGATTCTGCAGAGTCTGGATCTCAAACTATGTACCCTAAGCAAGACCCCTCTATGAAGTTACAAAGGGTGGTGACAAGGACACATTCCAGTGGGGGATTGAGGAAGAGCATGCTTTCCAGTGTCTAAAGACAGCACTCAGGCAGGCCCCAAGTCTAGCCCTCCCAGACTTGGAGAAACCCTTCACCCTGTTCATCCACGAGTGGGAAGGGACAGTCATCAGGGTCTTAACCCAAACCCCTGGGTCATGGAAAAGGCCTGTAGCCTACCTCTCCAGACAACTGGACCGTATAGCTCTAGGACGGCCTCCCTACCTGAGAGTCGTTGCTGCCACCACCCTGCTAGCCCATGAGGCAGGGAAGCTCCCATTCAGGCAAGAGATAATTATGTTGGTCCCTCACTTGGTTTCCAGCCTTGTGGAGCAGAAGGAACACCTCTGGCTGTCAAGTGCAAGCCTCACCAAGTACCAGGCCACTTTGTGTGAAACTCCAACTTTGGGGAAAAGGCCCTCACTGCCAATTTGGACACCCATCTTTATATAACCAAGCTCCCCTCCTGGGTAAAGCTAGCATGTGAAAGATGTGTTACCTGCCAAAGAAGCAATACCAGACAACCTACGCCAGGAAGGGAGGACTACACAACCAGTTAGCAGGTCTAAGCGCATTTGAACACCTTCAGGTCGACTTCACCAAACTGCTGCAGGCACAAGGGTATCAGTACCTCCTGGTATTAGTCTGCACTTTCTCCGGTTGGGTGGAGGCATACCCCACCCTCTCGGAAGCTACCCAGGAGGTAGCACGGGCCCTCTTAAAGGACATCATTCCTCGTTATGGAATGCCACGTACCATCGGCTCTGAAAATGGCCCCGCCTTTGTAGCTGAGACCCTCCAAAAGCTGACAAAGGTCTTACAAATAATGTGGAAACTCCACACTGTTTACCGACCACAAAGTAGTGAAAAGGTGGAATGAATGAACTGGAATCTGAAGGGACAATTGAAAAAAATCTACCAGGAAACAAAACTGATGTGAGTATAGGCATTCCCTATAGCTCTGTTTAGAATTAGATCTGCTCCTACAAAGAAAACAGGCTTCTCCCCTTTTAAACTAGTGTATAGGAGGCCACCAACCCTCACCACAATCTTGCAGGGAAATCTCAGGAAAATTGGAAACTTACATCTAACCCAGCATTTGGTTCAGCTAAGGAAAGCTTAGCTTTAGGTGAGCTAAAAGGAAAAGCATTAGAACCAGTTTCCGAGCCTTTTAGCATCTACCCACCCCATACATAGATTTGAACCAGGGAACTTGGTGTGGTTAAAAGACTGGAAAAAGACTCCCTCCAGCCTCAATGGAGTGGTCCTTACCGTGTCGTTTTAGCTGCCCCAACAGCTGTCAAAGTCGCAGAGATCATCTCCAGATCCACCAGTCTCGGGTCAAATGAGCCACCGCAGACGACCCCTGGGAGTGCACCCCTGACCCTGAACACCTGATGTGCGTGCATCACCCTCTGGAAACCACTGTCCCCTTCTCCATCGTGACCAGTCAACTGACCAGCCTACGGCTGAAGGCTGAGTGATGGTCATTGTCCTGCTCTAGCTCACTGGATGCAGCTAGTCAATGCATGGCTGAAGCCTGAGGAGACCTTCAAGCCCTGCTTCAGTTACCCCCAGAGGGACTCATCTACGCATGGCTGAAGCTTGAGGAGCTGCAAACCAGCCATGTATCCCCTTCCCCTTCCCTGTAAGTGCTCCTGTGCCTCAGGTGCTCCCTTTAGTCCCCTGTTCCTGCTAATCGTGTTCCTGATCCTCTTAGTCTTCCTAGTCACTGCCCAGAGTGTTGTCTCCATTCCTTCCCTGAGGCTAATTATACGTTCACGTGGTGGCTCTCACTCTGCCTCTCACTCCTGTATTCCTCCTCAGCGTTCTCATGAGCCCCTCTGAAGGGAATGATACATGTCAGGCTTGCCTCGAAACTGTCTATGTTGGGAAAAAGGTGGAAATCACCATACTTTTCTATAAGCAGTACTCAGGCCAGGGCAGCTCTCAGATCTGCACTCTTAACAAGACCCACTATTCCATATGCACAACAAAGGGAGGTCACCCCGTATGCTATAACCCCACCTCACTGGGTCAAGTAACGCTATACTCGTTGGTCTACCAAGGGAAACCTGTCACTACTGCCCCTGAAGGAAGAAGACCCACAGTCTGTCTAACCTGCAACGCATGTATGATGCTGGGTTTCACACACCTGATTTGTAAGCTTGCAGGACTGTGGTAGGGAGCTTGGCAGCCAGCTCCAGCCACCAGCACAAGTTTCAGGGGCATTCAGGACACTTCCCCCTTGCACCCAGGTTCAGTACAGTTTTAACCCCACTGACTTAAGGACCTCACCACTCCCAGTCCCCCTGGTAGACAGGTATACACAGTCCTGGGGATTCCCTAACTGGAAGTTGGAGCTAATATGCTGACAAATGACAGAGGTCTTAGCTGGCTACACCAGGAAACACAGGCCTGCCAACTGGTTCTAAACTGGGCCCCTTACTCCACTTACTTCAGACATGAGTCAGACCTATGCAGACCCACCCAGAACCTTTTTGTGCAGCTGGCTGAGCAGATAGCTTCCTCTCTCAATATCATCTCATGTTATGTCTGTGGAGGAACAGGAATAGGAGATCAGTGGCCATGGGAAGCACAGAAATGGGGAGTGCCCACAAACCTAAGTATCACTCCCCCTGAATTCCCCGAGCCTCAGGGCAGCCAGTGGAGTCTAGCCTCTGCTATGGTAGGGAAACATTGCGTGGCATGATGGGGCTCATCACTCACCATACCAGTCAGTGAGCTCCCATGTTTAGGACAGTAGGTATATGACACAAACACCAGGAAAACTACCTGGAAAGGGAACAAACATGACAGCCTACCATCCCCTTTCCCTGCACGTAATCTGACTAAATATTGGGAAGATGTGAGCACCCCCAGCCCTTGACCAGCCCCCCCCAGGACTCTAGTTACCTGCTAGGTGGACTGGGTCATGTGCAATAGGAACCATCAGACTAGCCTTTTTCCTAGCCCTGCTGGTATGGGGAGGACATCTAGGATACTCTATGTGAGTGAGCCCCAGACAGAAGAGAAGTGTAAGTGCAGGAATAACCATTGGGGATTGGAAGGATAATGAGTGGCCCCCAAAATGAATAATCCAGTACTATGGACCTGCAACCTGGGCCAAAGACGGTTCCTGGGGCTATAGAACTCCCATTTACATGCTCAACCACATCATCCGTCTTCAAGCCATGTTGGAGTTAATAACCAACTTGGACCATAATGGCCCTAAACTCTCTGGCTGATTATGAGGATAAAATTTGAGCCACAATCTATCAGAATGGCCTGGATCTAGTTTATCCCCTAGCAGATGAAGGAGGGGTTTGTGGAAAATTTAATTGGACTGACTGTAGCCTCCAAATAGACGAACAAGGGAAAGTCATCAGGGAACTAACTGATCAGATGAGGGAATTAGCCCATGTGTCTGAACAGGCATGGAAAGGTTGGAGCCCAGGTGACCTATTTGGAGGGTGTTTTTCTGCCTTTGGGGGATTCAAAACCCTGATCATCAGTGTTCTAGGCCTGCTCGGCATATGCCTCCTTGTGCCATGCCTCTTACAGCTCCTGATAGGTGGTCTGCAGCACTCCATAGAGGCTCTGGTAGAAAAGAAAACAATGGCCCAGGTCCTGGTGGTGTGGAAATACCGGTACCTAAGACAACAGGAAGGTAAGATAGAAGTGATGCAATTGCTCTCTAGCATAAGCAAGCATCAAAGGGGGAATGTAGCAAGCAAGCCAGCTCCTGGCAGCAAGCAGTTCCCTCCCCCTCTAAGCACT